>AWUE01016089.1:0-14948 GCA_001974825.2 Corchorus olitorius | reverse complement strand
ATAATCTCCGCAACTTTTTTTACTAATCTTAGATATGAAAATTATACTCCTCATTAAATTGATAAAATGCTACTAAATTTATTAAAAATGTTAGGTTACTAAATTACCTTATACTATAAAAATTTGTATAACCTTTATAACTTTTTTAACAACTTTAAAGAAGAACATTGACAAATGCCATTATTGATAAAATGCTACTAAAATTACTAACAGTATTAGGTTAATTACTGAATTTATTGATAACATTCAAAAACCTTTGATAAGTTAAATAGCTTTTTAATGAACATTTGATGAGGAAATTGATAATCTTATTCTTATTCTTTTTTTTTTGCATCAGAGATCAATAACCTTCTTAATTGATTAATGTTTAACTTTCGTTCTTAATATCCCTATAGATTTTTTAGTAAATTCAAATAAGAAAATTGATAACCATCCTTCATTATTGAAGATAACTATAATTGTATAATAATTTAAATTTTTTTTGTTCGTTCAATGAGATTAATTATTTCAAATCTCTGTAAACTAAATGACCAGATTTTAATAATTAATTAATCAAAATTTATGAAAATTAAAAGTACGCATGTGTGGATTATATGATTTATCAATTATTAACATACGTGCAGCGCACGTGCTTTAATTAGTACTATATAAGTCTAAACTTCAAAACCATTGACCTGAAATATCTAAAATAATCTTTTTAATTTTAAATGTTTAGTATTCATTTAAAGGGTAAACATATATTTATTAAATTAAACTTTGAAGGTTCAATATGTAATTTTATTTATCAATTAAATTAAATATATTATTATATTAAAATTTATAATTTCTTTTACCGCACCCTTATTTCAATTAATTTTTAATTCCTATGTAATATATATAATAACTACACTTACATTAATTAAATGTAATACTATAATAACTGAAATACTTACATTAATTAAATTTTTAGGTATTTTTTTAATTCAAATTCTTAGGTATTTGTGCAAACGTATTGACTAAAAAGAAATATTGTTTTGTTGGCCAAAAAAAAAGAAATATTGTTTCCTTAATAATAAATAAATCGAATCTTAATATCTTTTATAATTTTGAAATTTTGTTTGCCATTGATCTAATTTAATTTAATAAATCAACCACTAATGTTCAACTATTATTTTTTTGGTATAGTTCTATATATATATAGATAGATATATATATATATATATAATAGTAATGTGTTGTATCTTATTCACTACAACTTTGTTATAAGTAATCTTAGACTTTAAAAATTAATAACATTCACCATTGATAAATAAATCGGATCTTTAATATCTTTTATAATTTTGAAACTTTGTTTGACATTCATCTAATTTAATTTAATAAATCAACCACTAATGTTCAATTACTTTTTTTGGTATAGTTTTATATATAATAATAATGTGTTGTATCTTATTCACTACAACTTTGTTAGTAATCTTAGACTTAAAAAATTAATAACATTCACCATTGATAAAGTTATTAAGCATGTAAAGTTCCTACATTTCTTGATATAATACTATAGTTTAGCTTTCTAATTAGTAAGCATAAATGAGAAATTTGATAACCAAAATTGCTAAGAATGTAAGGTTATTAAATTAGTTGAAAGTTATCTAAAAAAAATTAGTTAAAAGTTGTATAATGTTTTTTTAATGATCATTATAGTTTTTTTTTGTAACCTTAAATAAGATCATTACCTTTTTGCTATGTTATTTTAGATCACATTGATCATTCATTAATTTGATAGAGTTATAGCGAGATATCAATTTATTTTTACTTCAACTTGGTAAAGATACGCATATATAGTATATAAATTATTTCTCTATCACCAAAAAAAAAGGAAGGACATATGAATTAGTAACTAGGAACCAATTTTGTACACCTAATTTTATACTTCCTTATGTTGCATTAAGTTTAGTTATAAGTTATAACCTTATATGGAAATTTGACTTACAGGTCCGGGTATGTTTGGTTGAATTGTGAGATTTTGGAAAAATATGATAATCAAAATTACAAAAAATGTAATAAGAAATTTGATAACCAAAATCACAAAAGATGTAAGGTTATTGAATTAGTGGATAGTACTATATACCTCTTTTGTGATCATTATAGGCTTTCAGTAACTTTTGAGAAAAAAATGGCAAATATTCACCGTTGATGAAAGTTTACTAATGTTATTAAAAAAATAAGGATTGGTAAATACAATTTTAATAACTTTTATAGCATTTTTAGTAAATTTAAGTAATAAAATTTGTAACACTTTATTGATGATAAAAGGTTACTAAAATTAATAAGGATGTAAGGTTCTTTCAATCTAGATAGTACTATAATGTTTTCCATAACCTTTTAAGTAATTAATCTTAGATAAGAAAATCAGTATTGTACGTATCTTCATAGTGTAAGGTCATTAAATTAGTTGATAGTACAATACATTTTTTATGATTATTATAGCATTTTCGGTAACTTTTGAGGAAAAAAATGGTAAATCTTCATCATTGATGAAAGTTTACTAATGTTATTAAGAATGTAAGGATTGATAAATACAATTTTAAAAACTTTTATAGCTTTTTTAGTAGATTACTCAAGTAATTAAATTGGTAACTTTCATTATTGATCATAAAACGTTACTAAAATTAATAAGGATGTAAGATGACTTTTTTTTTGCTACAAAAGTACCAGAAAGTAAAAGAGATGGCAGTAACTACGGCCTCAGGATGCCAACCCCGACCCGGTCTTCAATAAGGATATAAGATAACTTGAATCTAGATAGTACTATAATGTTTTTCGGCAAAAAAATATATTAAGAATGTAAGCATTGGTAAATACAATTTTAATAACTTTTTTTAGCCTTTTTAGTAGATTACTTAAGTAATTAAATTGGTAACATTCATTATTGATCATAAAAAGTTACTAAAATTAATAAGGATGTAAGATTATTTGAATCTAGATAGTATTATAATGTTTTCTTAACTTTTATATCCTTTTAATTAAGTAATATTAGATAAGAAAATTAATCAGCGACCAATATTACTAATAATGTAAGGTTATTAAAAATAGTAGATTGTAAAATACCTTTTTGGAATTTGGATAACCAATACAAGTTTTTTAGTAATTTTAGGTAAGAGAATTGATAACTATCTTATTACTTAAGTTACTAAGGATTTAAGGTTACTTAATTTTTATTGATAGCATCGTAGCCTTTTTAATAACCTCTAAATGTTTTTTTTGGGGTTATTTATGTAAGAAAATCGATATTAATTACTTACTAAAGATGTAAGATATCAATTAAAAATATAATTAAGGTTGTTAAATTTGTTCATAGCATCATGCCTCGGTCCTAAAACGTCTTTTTTAGACATCTAATAAAAAAACATGTCACTCGATAAGCCTTGGTCCGAAAACGTCTTTTTTTATGCATCTAATAAAGAACATGTCACTTGATATTTGATTAATAATATTATCTATGTAACAACGTCTGGATTAATTCTAACTAAATTTATCTAATTAAACATAATAAAATGCAATGGATGTAACATGAAATCAAGAAAAAATATCGTAAGTTTCTTTACAATTTTGCCTTAATTGATGTTAAAAAATTTTGAAAGATTTAATTTGAGGTGAAAACGAAATAATTTTGCAGAAGAATATGAAATCCAAAAATAGAAGAAGAAAGAAAAATCGAGCTTTCTATATTCCAAAAACGATACTTGCTGCATTCAATTAAAAATAAAAAGTTGATTCTCATCCATTTCAAGAGTTTCATAGTTTGAAATTTTAGATAAGTTTCAATTGTTAAACCAATAAATTTTCCTACGTATCATGAATATTGGTGAGAAGTTTCTTCAAAAAAGGGTTTAGAAGAGAAAGAAAATAAGATGAAAAGAGGAAGGAAACAACCGTAAAAGTATTTATTATTCCCTCCCATTATGGATTAATTAGGATTAAGTGATTTTAATGGGATTTTTTTTGTACAAGTTAGAATATAGTAGTAGCATTCAAAACTTATTTGATAGCGAACATTATAATTATTTTGATATAATCTTAAATAGTTTTAAGTAAGAAGATTCATAACCTTTTTTTTTATATATAAAAAGTTACTAAAATCATCCAAGAGCGCAATTAGGTTTGTAATGAGCATTATAGCTATTTTAATACCTTTTATAATTTTTTTAGTAATTTTAGATTACAAGATTAATAACATTCATAATTGACAAAAATTATTAAAATTAATAAAAACATAAGGTTACTGAATTTGTTGATAGGACTATAGCTTCATTTTGTTTTATAATCTTCGCAACTTTTTTACTAATCTTAGATATGAAAATTATACTCCTCATTAAATTGATAAAATGCTACTAAATTTATTAAAGATGTTAGGTTACTAAATTACCTTATACTATAAAAATTTTTATAACCTTTATAACTTTTTTAACAACCTTAAAGAAGAACATTGGCAAATGCCATTATTGATAAAAGGCTACTAAAATTACTAACAGTATAAGGTTAATCACTGAATTTATTGATAACATTCAAAAACCTTTGATAACTTAAATAGGTTTTTAATGAACATTTGATGAGGAAATTGATAATCTTATTCTTATTCTTTTTTTTTTTTTGCATCAAAGATCGATAACCTTCTTAATTGATTAATGTTTAACTTTCGTTCTTAATAGGTTTGTAGTTTTTTTAGTAAATTCAAATAAGAAAATTGATAATTAACCTTCCTTCATTATTGAAGATAACCATAATTATATAATAATTTAAGTTTTTGTTTTTTCGTTCAATGAGATTAATTACTTCAAATCTCTGTAAACTAAATTACCAGATTTTGATGATTAATTAATAAAAATTTATGAAAATGAAAAGTACGCATATGTGAAATATATGATTTATCAATTATTAACATACGTGCAGCGCACGTGCTTTAACTAGTGTATATATATAGTTTAATTTCTTAGATTCTTGCACGCATCTTCATACTTGTTTGAAGAGTACGTAGTATACGATCATTTCATGAAGCAAAGCACGAAAGAAATCAATGGTGTTTTTAATATTTTAAGAATTTGGAGACTTAATTACCTAACAACATTGTAACATTGTAGATTAAATTGATTCAAGGTAACTGTCTACCAAAAAAAAAATGATTCAAGGTAACAAGTATGCAACAAAATTACTTTTACTACTACTTTGTGAAGGTTAGAATCGAAATGAGTTGTCAAATATTGGTAACCAAAAATTAATGGTTAGCTAATAATTTTTAAATGAGCATGAGCAAATAAACATAGGAAAACAATCAAACATCCATAAAACTCAAGCTTGAACCACAATCACAAAAAAGGCAAAAAGGAAAAGGTCAATCTTCAAAGTTCAAACTCGTCGTTTTAAATTAAATTGAAAACAAGTCATCTTTCAAACAGCTCAAAAAGGCAGTTCATGAGCTGTTGGATTCACATTTATTCAAGCCCATATCCTCCTCAAATCAAATGATGCCCACTCTTTAAACCGTAAAACTTCTAGCATAGCATGGAAGATTTAGACTCAGTGATTGGTACATGTTTCTCGTGCTGAGATAGTCCAAGTACAATCGATCGAGATACCCTATTTATTGATCTAAAAGAAAATAAATGGTGAACTTTTAGAGCTCACTACTTCAAGTTCACGTGTAAACCACATGGGAGGATGGCCCTTCTTAGCCCTCAAAATCACATTTTTTGATGGGTCTACTACCCATAAAGGGAAGTAACAAATACAGATACAGTGAGATACATGCATTAATGGATGGATGCATTATATGTAAGAGTGTACAATATACATAAATACAGGAAAAGTGTTGGATAGTGAGTGAGAATTTGGTCTATACAAAACATAGCATGAACATAAATTTGCATATGCTGCGTGGTCGAATGATAAAATATTAGTAGAATTTTATTATCGACACAGATTGAGTTAAGTGTAAGGTGTTTAATGTCACTTAAATGATCAAGTTTGAGCCTAAAAGAAAATAGGTGATGGGAGAATTACTCCTTATATGTGATTTAATTTTGAATTAATTGAAACTTAATATATACCTAAGTTGTTAGCTCAACACGTGAGTGTACTGTGTCTAAATCGAAAGGTCATGCACTCAAATTCCACAAAATATAGGTTTAAGAATTTATTTTGATTAAAATGAGATTTAAATTTACCTTCACTAATTTTTGGAAAGAAAAGTTAAACCCTTATAAATTTCAAATTTCAAACCCTATTTAAAAAAAAAATCACCTATGGATAAAATCACACTTGGCAAAGGCGTAGGGTTGCATAATTGACTCAAAAACGGCCGCCACTTTAATCATAATTCAATTGAAACCGCGTTTCACCAGCGTTTCCAATCAACGTCAAACAATATTCCACACAGTATTGGACTTGATTTTGCCTTCTCCTTTACGCTCATTCTTTTCTTTGCCACTCTTCTTATTCCTATTGCTTCCTTCTCAGAATCCAGTATATATTATTGAATCAACCTTTTTAGGTCAGATGACTTCTCTTTCTTCTCCTTTTTGTTTTGGGTATTACTATTTTGTAAACAGTGACACTAATGCTCTTAACTTCACAAAAACTCTATAAATTAAGAAGCATGTGAATCAAATTTTCAATATTTTGTACACTTTGCTAAGAGATGCTAAGCACAAATTCGATTTTTGTTCACACTAAACATCATAAAAAGCTCAAATTCGTATTTTCTTTTTTAAATGAAGACAAACATGTCTACAAGTGCCATATACTCATATTCTATCAATTCCATGGGTTTAGCCCGGGTTAGGTCTGAACAAAGTTGTATCCCAGGGCCAGTTGGCTAGGACCCATCATTGGATGATTTTTTTTTTTTTAAAGAAGGTTGAAATTTCAAATAGGTCTCCGAACTTTATCATAAATCTCAAATAAGGATCCAAACTTTAAACAATGCCAAATAAGGACCTCAACTTTTTTGGAAGACTCGAATAAGTTCATTCTGTTAATACAAACAGAGCGTGAGTTACATCGTAGAAGAAAGCGCGTGAACAAATAAGAAATTGACACGTCGATTTTATAATTCTGCTTTTACGAAATTAACCAAGGTTCTGTTTGTTAAATTAAGTACTGAAAAATTAAGCACTGAATTTGTATTGCTACTGAATTTATAGTGAAAAAACTGTTTGATAAGCTATTTAATGTGAAATGTAGAAACAATATTTTTGTTAACATTTTTGTATGAAAATATTTAAAAAATACATTGACAATTAAAATTGAAGGAATTATTGATAAAAGGAAAGAACATAACATTAATGTGATTTGAATAACAAATCTTTACTTAAATAATATTGTTGAATAGAAAAATTAACCTTAAATCTACTTCTTATTTTCATTGCTTTTTCATTGAAAATTTTCAATTAAGTGATTTGAGAACATTAATTATCAAACATATTGAAAAAATTAAATCATTGGAAATTTTCATTTTCAACGATTCAATAATTTTCAATGGTTTATCAAACAGCCCCTAACTTTAAAAAAAAACTTTAATTCAAGATTAAAAATAAAAACACATTAATTACGTTAAAAACTCTTATTAACAGTAGGTTTAAACTTAATTATCACTCTCTTAAATGTCGAAGATACTCTAGGCTAAAATAGACAAAAATTACATTCATTATGGTCGAAATTTAAAGCGAAAAATAAAAATAAGTTTGATAGAATGGACCTATTTGAGCCTTCCTGAAAAGTTTGGACCCTTATTTGGCATTTTTTAAAATTTGGATGCTTATTTGAGATTTATGGAAAAGTTGGGGGATCTATTTGAAATTTCAACCTTTAAAAATATCATGTGTGAAATTTCATTACAAATAGATTACTTCTTTCTATGCTCAAATGCCTAATTAGATAGAATTTAATTCACTAACTAAGAAACTATTTAAGTAACAGACAAACTAATTAAACCAATATCTGGTGGGATTCAAACTCAAGAGTTATGATCTTAAAATTCAAGCATTATGCATCTACCGGTTGAGTTAACAACACAAGTGCCTCATCATTTGAAATTTTATTCTACCAATAGAGAAATTGTTAATTTTCAGTAGTAATTTTAATATGTTTTTTTTATAACACTAATTTTAATATATATACAAGTCATATTAGCTCGCGCTAGTGCTACGGGCATTCTTTGTTTTAGAGTGGTGTTTGATTAACTGATTGAATAAGGATTTTAATATAATCAATTATATAAGGTCCACGGACATTCTTTGTTCTAGAGTGGTGCTTGATTAATTGATTAAATTATATAACATTGCAGTAAAAATGTAATTTAAATGGATTAGTTTTAATATTGTCTCTTGCTATTGCCATAAATCTTTATAAGCTAACTTTTTAGACATGCAAAACTAAGAAGGTCAAAGAACATGTTTTTATTTGTAAGTAATAGGAAGTACAAAGATGTAATAGAATATGGTGTTAATTGGATAATAATAGACGCATTGAAGAAATGGTGGTTTAATTTAGAAGGGAAAAACATTGAACGGTCCATGTAAAAAGATGGGGAAGGAGAAGAAAAAGGAAAGAGATGTGAATGTGAAAACAGATGGGAGTAATGAAATGTTTGATTTTGGCAAACCTGAAGATTGATCAGTACTTAAAAGTTAAAAGGAAGCAGCAGCTGAGTTGGTGAGAGGAAAAAAGAAAAGGGGAGAAACATTAACTAAAAGCAATTAAGGAAGGAAAATGAGTAATTACAAAAAATGGTAGCAGAAAAAGGAAGGGGGGAAACTAATAGAGGGCTTTTTAATCATCCGAAAAGTGAGAAAAGACCAAAAAAAGCCAAAAAGTGGCATCACATTAATCATCAATTTGGCCTTTTAGTAATTTTCCTGATAATTAAAAATAATATATAGTATATATTATATCTAATTAATATTAAAAAAGATTTTATGTTTTAATTAATGCTTAATACATTTAAATTAGATCAAACTAAATATATGTTTCAAAAATGATGTACTAAAAAGATATATGCTTCAAATGGACATAAGCTAGGCTGGCGTTGGCAAGGTATTCATCTAGCTACGGGTGCAATGCATTTCTTGAAACTAAAATCAATGCATTGGACAATGGGCATAATTTCTCCTCTTCCCTATGGCATGATCCCTTCAAAAACGTTTTTTGGCAGCCCCCAAGAATGCCTTCTTCCTTACTTAATTGTCGGTATTTGCTGTTAAATCGCATTTAGCCATTGTGCATTTAATTCAATCGAAATTTGATTTGAATTGAAATATATATAAGAAAAAAAAGTTACAAAATAAATCAAAACATTTTCTTGACCGGCTAAAACAAACACGTGTTATTTGTAAATGTTGTAATGACATCAAACCTCTTGAATATCAGCAAAATTTTCGTGGTTCTTATTGCAAACACGTAGCAACATATGGTTAACGTTTTATACATAAAATTATATAGCAAATTCTTTTCTCTTCAAAAATGAAAATTTTGTCAATATATGAATATCGTTTTCAATTTTCATGTGATTTTTCCCTCTTCTCTTCTGGCATCAAATGAAAATCATGTTTTGCTAGCTAAGCTCCCAAATGCTAAGATTGACTTTTGGGTAGTTTCAATAATTGAATAAAAAGCATTTTTTTTAGCATGATGAGTACTTTAATCACAATTTTCTTAAGAGTGGGGTTACAAGTTAGATTAAATGTAGTATATATATTCAATGGATATGAAGATAGAAATAACTTATTAGGGCAGCTACACAGCTCATATACGATTTCGATGGAATTGACCTAATTAGGGATTTTGCACTTAATAAGAAGATGCATGGGGTTTGACTTGGATATTTTAGCCCTTTTTATTTTCTTGAATGATCATAGGTGGAAAATGGGTTTTGGGTTGCAATCAATTATGGAAAATGAGGTGTTAATGTGTTGTAAAGTACTTCCAAAAGAAATTATTCAAGAAAAATTCAAACTAGCTATATTCTATATATTATATTGCTTAATGTATATAGGAGGGCAATTCGACTTAGAAAAGTATTACCAAATTTTTTCATTTTGTTTAGTTTATATACTTTATATAATTAATTAATAGACATATATATGTATGTATGTGTAGAATTGAAGCTTATTTTTATCCTTATTTTGTTTAGGGCTAACTTACCTAAATGGAGTAATTGATATGTAGTTGAAAGGTAAAGTAATTCTTGAAACCTCTCCTTTTTTCACATAAGGTGCTAAAAAGGTAAAAAAGGAGAGAGGGTAAAGTTATGATTATTCTCGTGAAAAAAGATTGTTTCTAGCCCTCAAGGGAAGTTAAAGTTGAACAATAGAATTGCCAAGATGCAAAGGCATGACGAAGGAAAAAGGAAAACTATCTTGATGAGACTCGTGTGTATAGTTGAATTTAAAAAAAAAAAGCAAATATAAGAAAGAATGCCCAAGGCGAATATCTATATACTAATTATAATGTGAAGTCCTGAATTTGTGTCACGAGTTAACTCGGTGACAAACTCAGTTTTAAAAAAAATTAAAATAAAATAAAAACTACCAATTTTAAATAAAACTATCCATTGAAGAATAAATGTAATAATTATATTTTATTATATCATTTAAAAAAACTACCTACTTAAAAAAAAAACTATCCATTTAAAAAAACTGTCATAAATTACTATATTTTAATTATTTTATTCTCATATATACCCACGTAGTGAGTACCCTATATCTTGTAATTAATTAATGCTATCTTCTTTTCCACCGATGTTTATTGGGTCAAATAAAAACGTAGATATCTTTCAAGTAGTAATGTTTCGAATTTAAATTTTGTAAATGAGTTTTTTTTTGGGGGGAAATTTTGTAAATGAGTTAAATACATGTTAAAAGAGTTTTCTTGGTTAACTTCACGATTGATTCCAAATAAATCATACTCCCTTCATTCCAATTTATTGTTATACTTTTTTTTTACACAATTTATCTATTACTATTACTTTAGAGTAATATTTTTATTCTAAAATATTTGTCACTCTAGGATTTCAATTAAATGAGCATTATTTGTATTGTTACCCTTATTACCTGTCTTTAAACATAGAGAGAGAATGTTATTAAAAAGATACTACTCCATAGAGTATTAATTGAAGGACAATATTTCTAAAAAAAAAAGAAGGACAATATGGTCCTTTAAAAAAATTTCTTTGAAAAATGTTTCTTAATATGTGTACATTGAACTAAAGTAACATAAATTGGGATAGAGAAAGTAATTCTCGAGGTCTGAAAACGTTGGATACCACAAAAATTAACTTTAGTAAAAAAAAAAAAAAAAACCTCTCCCACCCAACTCACATCCATGACCCATTGACCATTTCAAGTTGTAATGCCTAGTTTAATCAAATCCAATCTCCACTCAAAAATATCAAATCTCAAAATTGACAATACAATTAATCATTAAAATGGTTTGTCTACCAAGATATATAAATGTATAAATATAAATATATTGTATACTAATAATTTAAATCATTTAATATCACGATTCTTCCATATAAGATCAACACAATCTTCGTTCTTGCTCTATATGCGGACATCGTGCTTCTCAATATCATTAATATAAATTTTCTTAAATAAAATGTACTCCATATATATGATGATTATACTACTAATTAACAATCATTGAATTCGGGCCTTCGGGGCGAGGAACTTCTTATTTTAATTATTGATGAAGTTCATTCATATATGTTGTATATACGCTAAGCTTAAGGATAGCCCTACTATTCTTAGCAACATTAACATTATTTAAATTAATGATTCATTTAAGTGTCAACCACACTAATTTCCACTAGAGTTTGTGATTTTGAAATTAAAATGTCTATTAAAAACAATTATCTAGGTGAGAGCCTTGGTGGTGGGTTGTTGTATTAGTTCTCCGAAGTTGGCAAGGAGTGATCGCTTCAAATGATCTTGCTTGTCTTAATTATCATATATATACTTCTATATTAATAATTATAATATTGAAATATTGATAATACATAATATATAAATGTAAAAAAATTAATTAAAATTGTTTTAAGACTTAAAGTTGCTAGGGACTGACCCTAATCACTGTAATTAAGAATTCAACTCTCTACTATCATGTCAAATGCCCGAAAACTAATTAAGAAATTTATAATGTAGCTAAAAGAATACCTGTGACTATAAGCACATTTGTTAACAAAATTCATTTACCTAATTACCTCGATGCATAAATTAAAAAGTCATCTTACTTGAATCACATACCATGAAAAGTTATTTTCATTTAAATAAATCATAGATCAAAATATATAATTTTCCAATTTAGAAATCAATTCATATCCAAGACTTGTAAACATTGAATAATAAATATAATAAAAATAATAAGAATAATAATAAGTTTTTTTGAGGGAATAAATAATAATAATAATAGTAATAATAAGTTAGTGGCTTGAGAGTTGAGAGTGGGTGTTTGGATTCAGGGTTTTCCCCACCCGACAAGGTCCAGGATTGTGGTTCTGGGTTTCCTGTTGGGTCAACTAACTTAACCAACACTTCTGCCCATGGTTTCCCAATCCCCCCTTTCTCACTTCTATTCTAAGCCTAAGATTTTCCCCCCATTTTATACTCTTTTCTTTACTTGTATTTCTACCAACCGCATCTTTCAAAAGCGTGAAGTTCACGTACTCATATAACCGCCACCACAAAGGTTCACGATCTGCGTTGCACTACAATCGCCGTCTCCGAGCGTGGGTCAAACTTACCAGCAAAAACTCTGCTTCTTTTGGCGCCTTAAACAGTAACTGCCGCCGCAAATGTAGAGATTGCCCACAGCTCTCCCCCCACCAGCCTCCGCACGTGACTTGTTCAGCTGTAAACTCAACCATGGTCAACTTAAATTAACCTCAGTCAAGTCTTTTATTTATCCTAAAACTAAAAGAAAAAAGAAATTCAAAGCCCCTAAAATATTCTGCCACGTTGGCAATTTCCATTTGTTGCCTTTTTGACAATAATTTTCTTTTGACTTTTTTGATAAGGAATGACATCAAGTGGACGGTCTTAACCGCTTGATACAAAATCAATGATGTCAAGATTCTAATTCTCAATCCGACGGATGTCATTTAGCTTTAGACACTAGTATATAATGGAGTAATTTATTAATTTTTTGTCCGTTTCAATTTTAGCCATTTATTTAATTAAGTTAATTAACTTATACGATTTGCATCATCCAAAATATAATTAATTAGGATTAATTAATTAATTATACGTAGATCGTGGAGAAAGAAGTTGGCGTTTAAGTTGGGATATCGATTCAATTTAATTTTAGCATTAATGATGGAGTGCCCACTCTCTCCCCATCTTTCAAATTGCTCCATTTTCTATCCTATTCATCCATCTTCATAGCCAAAATTTATAAAATAAAAAAAAATTTAGTTTAGCTTTCTTTTAATTTTTTTAAATAAGAAGATACCATAATAATATTCGGAAATTTTATTACAATCAAGTATATTTAGCTCAAACATTTAATAAAAATTTACAAAAATAAACCCCCACCATATAATGAGAAATTATAAAGACAAATCACTAACTTCGTGAATCTCACAAAGGGGCACAGAGCTCACATCTAAGGTGTTTACATGTAATGTAACTTAAACCTGAAACTTAATGGTTTTATGGAGCATGCACTTACTATTGAGCCTTTGACTGAGGTGCATAATTTAATTGGTTAATTAGTTATAATAATAATTTTTCTAATTTCTTTGTCCACAAATCATTATAAGGGTGCCATCGGGCATTTGGCCTGATGGTAGAGTACTGGACTCATAGTTCCAGTATTCCTGAGTCATGAGGTTTTGGGTTCAACTCTCACGAAATGTGAGTTTAATTTGTAATTTGTTTGTTTGTTTATTTGGTTTGTAGGTAAATATAGTTTCTAAGTTCAAAAGTAGGTGTTATAAGATTTCAATTGTATTTGTTGGGGAAGGGGTTTGTTTGTTGGCTCATAGATTAGCATTTTGGTAATGTAGCTAATCATGTAGCGATGTACAGGTCTTCCTATGCGTTTATAATCCCAATTTCATTAATCAAAAAGTTTATTTCAAAAAACCATTATAAGGGTCTTCTAATTGACATCCTAAGAGGCCAAGCCACATGATTTTGTTTAATCTAGAGTGTTGTTCTTATCAAATTTAATACTACAAAAAGGGTGACATTACATAATTAAGTTCATTTGCAAATAAGATTTTTTTTTATTTAGAATTGGCATAATCATTTACTCTCCTATTTTAAAAAATGAACGATAATCTATTTTATGTAATGCATCATCATTCATGCATAAATCATTCTATACTTAAAAAACAACTATTCACCAATTAATGACAAGTTCAATCGGTCAAAAACTAAAGTGGATGCAAGTTGGCGATGTATTAATAAAGTCACAACTCACAACCATTTATCAACTCAACTGCTCTTTCCTTCAAGTGCAAACCTTATCTCATGAATTAAATACATCGATCTCGAATTGATTTATCTTGTCTTTTGTTCTATTAATTAATAGAGGGATTTTGTTAAGAAGTCCTTTAGCTGCTTTTGGAAGTTGCTAATCACGTTGTTATCTTGGGAAATTACCACATTAGAATTTAACAAACTGGATTGCTAAATAGTGCCTCCTTTTTGACATTTTTGTCATTTATTTCATTTTCTAACTTCAAATCCTCTAAAACCTTTAAATTAAAAGCTCAAAATTTCAAAACAATCTTGAATTCGTGGCAGAGGGAAAGGATTGAATAAATAAATAAATAATATACTAATAATTATTTTTTAAAAAAGAATATATTAAATAAGTCAATCACCAATAATAATTATCATAAATCCTATATTAAGCCTAACTAATAATAATTATCATAAAAAATACATAATTTTAAAATATTTTTTTAAAAA
>AWUE01016087.1:0-48859 GCA_001974825.2 Corchorus olitorius | reverse complement strand
AGACTGCTTGAATTGTTTTGGGGACATCTCGAATGCCAAATCCTTTCCCGTGTGAATCAACTTATGCTTAAAAAATTTCCATTTTGTTTGATCCATAAAATATATTAGCACATGGCTTCGGCTAAGGAACAAAAATATCAGGACAAAGCATCAGAGCCTTTGAGGATAAACATTAGCATGCACCATATGATGATTTCATGACATGGGCCATGGGGCATTCATCATTCATCATCACAGTGCAAAGTACAAACAGAATTAAGTAATTTAAAATTATTTAAAAAAAAGAAGAAGAAGAAAGAAGAAAAAGCCTTTGCTACAAAACAGCCCATATAGTGGGCCTACTAACTACTAAGGCCTTGGGAGTTTGGTTCATTGGTTGTCTTCCTTCATGTGTTTATAAATTTGTACTAAAAAATGTCACCCTTTTTGCCTTTCCCTTCAAACATGTATTGATATCCAAAGCCTGTTTTGTGGCACTCAGAACTTTCTGGGCTTCTCGCCAAAAAAAAAAAAAGAACTTTCTGGGCCAAAGTTAATTTACATATGAAGTTAACTTGCAACAAGGCATCTGCTAAATGAACCATTCACTTCAACCATACAATGTATCAAGGGTCATGCAATCAACTATGGCCCTTGATATTTACATTATAAAAAGTGCCATGCACGTAATTAAGGCGCCACCCCCGCCCCCGCCCCAAAAAAAAAAAAGTTTGCAGAATGAAATTAGGCCCTTTCTATAAAAATATCCTCCAATGTATTTGCTTTGGGCCTTTTTGGGGGGTAGATTTTGTATTTGTGAGCTTAGGACTGGAGCAAGGCCTGTTGACGGACACGGAGAGATGGGAGTGTAGGGTAAGTATACTATTATCTACTGGGACAAAGATGGTTCAAATATTGTGAATGATGCAATTTGTGCTGGCAAACTTGTTTACTGGGTTAACAAAGTTGAACCATGCGGTGAAGGTTGGGTTGCTATCTTAGAGAAATGGGAGATCAATTTATGTTTAATTAATTCAGCTAAGATAAAGCATCAGCACATATTAAAGGAGTGGCATCCATTTCCATATCCAATTTGATACTATGTAACTAAGTCCTTGTTAAAATCTAGTCCCATTGGTTGGTCGGTTTCATAAGAATGAAACCTTTGACAACATTGACCCAACTCTACTGCATACCAACACCCTTATTTCGCGGTAAGTAAATAAGTAATATATGAAAGGAGAAAACGAATATGGAGGGGAAAGAAGGATAATATTCTCATCTCATTTGTCATGATAATTTTATCAAATCACAAAGGAAGGGAACATAATTCAACCAAACTTTTCATTGCAAAACAACTAACAAAGGTTTCTAAATTCCAAATATATATATTAAAAAAAAACAAGGGTTTCTAAATTCTGATTCTCCAAATCCACCCTTTCCATGTAAACATGTAACCCATATCAAAAGCCTGTTTGTGCACTCAATGATTTTAGGCAAAGTTAAGTTACAAAGACTGCTAAAACTTACAATTAAGGCATCTTCTAAATGAACTTTGAAATCACTCTAATTCCAACCATACAATGTACCCAAAACAAAATTTCTGTCATCATTACAAAGAAGCTAATAACTGAACAACTGGGTATGTCACGTTGGTCTTCTCATTTACTTGGTTTGATTTCCTTTTCCCCCCAAGCACCAATTACTGGCAGACGAGACAGCATGAATTCATCCTACGAGACAGCATGAATTCATCCTAGCTGCTTATCCATCAACTAAATTTACCAAGTTCCATCTTCTTCTTGATTGCTTTTTGACCATGGTATATGAAAGAATCTAATATTCCCGAAACTGTGAAAACACCTGAATAGGATAATTTGGACCACGTAATTAGCAGTTACATTCAAGTCACAATGAAAAGCTATTTTATGTAAATCCAAAGTAACCATAAATCCGTTTATAAAGCAAAATTATAGGAAATTAAAACAAATCTTATTAATTTGTCACATCAAAGGAAAAACATGAACTAAAATCAACATATTCGGTATGTCTATTTGGCTTCTCTTCTTACTATAAACGGGAGAGAATAATGAGATTATGTGGAGAGCAAGGAATCATTACCTCCAACTATAGCGCACACATTTGTTAGAAAGTGCAAGAATGATACATGCTGCTCAGTGAAAGTCACCTGAAAAATAAAGTTCAAAAGGAAGGTCAATAAATTAGAAGGGATCAGCCAAAACAACTTGAAAAACAGATCTAGACTTCAGCTAACAGTTATTACTCCTCTTCAGAGAGTCTATCTAAGGCACAGATCCCTTATCCTCCTCACTCCCTAAAAAATGTAACTATAAAAGTGAAAGTGATGCAGATTTTCTTAGACGTCAATATCCTTATACTAGACAGAGCTTGCATACAACAAAAGCAGAAGAGGAACCAACCTTGATTGGAGAAAGGTCATAAAAGAAGAAAACTCCTGGGAGGGACTGAAGACGACCTATGTCTGCACCCTTGAAATGCTCCGTTACAGAAAACTGCATAGAGCAATTCTCATGAATTTATCATATATTGAATAAATGAAAGGATATTAAATCAAATCTTTTGCAAGTTCTAGATGTACCTGATTTGACTGGATAGTGTGTCCACTGACATCTGTGTACACAGTAGGTACAACCTAAAACATAGAAAGTATATTTAAAATCCCTCAAACTAGAGACATTTAATCCAGAAACAGTATAAGCTACATCTATCAGAGACAAAAATGACAAATCCAAGACCCTGTCAACATGGCTTTGTGCAATTATTCCCCTGATTACAACATCAGTAATCAACCTCGGCCATTCAGTCTTCTTAAATGTGTAGTTGTCTCTAGCTTCAAAAGCGAAGGAAGACAGTTTTGCATTATTATTTTAGAAGAGTTAATTACATGTTTGGTGCTAAAGCTATGGTAAAATTCTTGATTTGTTTGTAAGTCTAAAATTTGCAATTTTACCTCCACCTACCAATTTAAAAATTATACTAATACAAGGATGACATGTCCAAAAACAGCCATAAATCTCACACGCTGCAACTTTATTGGACGTTATGGACACATCGCGCATTTGAGATTTGACTGATGAATTCAGTCTTGTTCGCAAACAAATGGACTGAACAAAAGTCTTGTGATTTTACTTTGGTACCAAATGTGTAAGTAACAATTTCTTAAAATTTGTCAGCCACAGTAAATAACATTCCAATTAGGGTCTTACTTTTTTATAAATCTGTCTCCCTCTTTCACATTTGAAGAATGCATGGTTTCTTTAATAAATATGACAACATGCACTAAGCTCAAAAATAAAAGCTAATATGGCAGACTTAATGTCGAGTGTAGTTCAATTTGCTTGCTACTTTGACAGTTTAAACTAATGTTTATAAACTTGAAGGCTTTTATATGCATATTAATTTCAGAACTTTGATACGATTCCATAATAGTTAGATATATAGCATTTGGAGTAGACATGTTACGTTACATGCTGCATACACTGACAGGCAAACGGAATAAGAAGGGCACTGGAAGGGAACTATTCAGGATCTTTGAGTAACATCTTTGCTTCCTTTACTGGATGAATGTATTTGGTATTGGAAATTATGATACTAAGGCGTTAAAGATGCATTAATGCAGAAAACTCACCTTGATAAAGTACTGATACATCCCACTCGGTTGTTCTTGTGTCCAGTGTACACTGAAAATTAAGACAAAATAAACAAATAAATAAGGAAGAAGACAAAATATAGCACATTCTAAGGTCCAGCTGTTGTACATGGACAAAGTAAAATGATTAAGCATAAGTAGCAATTACCCATCAAGAGGATTCACGACACCAGGGAAGTAATCTCCAAAAGCTAATCTATTGATCTTGTGACTTATCTATATATCAAAAATTCATGAAGCATGAAAATTAGATTGCATGATCATTTTCGAATAATGTATACGTACATACACAAAGAATGCAAAAAAAAGGAAGAGGGAGGGGGAGGGAGTATGCTTACATTAAAACTTTCCTTTTGAAATGCTAGCAAGTCATGCACGTGAACATTTGATTGCTGAAAACTTTTCCCAGGTGCAAAATGAAAATTCCCTGCCACCTTGTTAACTTCTAGAAAGCCATATATATTACACCCTTCACCTTCTTCATCCTTAATCTTCTGAAGGAAACCCTCTCTCTTGCACTGAACAATAGAAAGCAGCGAAATCAAGGAATAAATCAAGGTATTAAACATAATCCATGTAGGTCAACTGAAAACAAACCAGTACTAAAGGCGGCAGAAATGCATATTTAGATAAGATGGCCAGAAAGCATTAAACTGCAACTCCATGAAGTCAAGGCATACACTGTTGTTCATTGGGGTATTTGAGAAGGCCAAATTGTGTATAATTTGCATTTATCACAACTAAACACAACTAAAAGTTTCAATTATTTTTTAAGGCATTTGGCAAAAGGTTCAGTGCCATTACGATCTTGGCTTTCCATGACCATGTGAGTACAGCATAAATATCAATATCAGATATGACTAACAAAAATAACATTCTACCCTACCATGAGTGTCTGTGTTTGTCTCATTCAAATTGATATTAATTCAGAAATCAGATACACTATAAGCTCTTATGCCGACAGACCTGGTCAATTAAATCGGGATTCGACAAAGCCCAACCTTTCTTTCTATATGCTTCACGAACATCCTCGCAGGAGTTGCAACAATCATCATCAGACTGCATGATGGAAAAGAAAAATAATGTTTAGCGAGGCAAAAATGCACCATAAGTGGAGCAAAATAATAGTTCTTATAACTAGACTGTTAATGATTATTCTATTAAGGTTAAGGATAAAGTACTGTGACCTACAAAACAATGTCAAATATCCTCCATACTCTGGACAAACATGCACATAGTGGATTGATATTACAGAGCATAGAGATGGAAACCAGATAAATAAAGCATACCGCTTCAGCACCATAACATGAACCACAATACGTCTCATTGTGCTCAAGTCTGCCACCATGCCTCTGTAAAGGCTTTTCAATCTGCGCAAAGCAAAAATAAAATGAATATAAAGATAGGCTGAGGGAAAACAATGCTGAATGTGTGACTCCTCAGTTCCTTTAAGAAAAATCAACATCAACTTGTAAAATCATACAGCTTACCTTGGGAGCACCAATTCCATCTTGTCTTGCTTCTATAACATTGCCATGCGAATCTAACCTTTTCTTAATGATGTCATGTTTCTGCAAGTTTATCAAATTAAAAAAAATAATGATTACATTATGACTTTAACAGCTAAAGCGAAACAATTTAAGCAGCATGTAAAGAAAAGTGAAAGCTCTGTGTGGACACATGCATGGCCATAAACTGACTAAATAGTGTGTGCAAGCTCATTAATGTACCCATGGTGCGTGCCCGTGAGCGTGTATGTTTTTACTTCAGAATTCCCTTTATAACACTTAATGTAATAGAAAAACGTATCAACAAAGAATAAAATGCATGAATCATCGCAAATTGCAATACACACCACATCAAGATGTTGCTCCCCACTGATGTCCATTGCATCAAGGCTGAGAATAGAGCATGCAAGAGCAGGAAATGTGACATCAAACTGCACTTTCAAATCGAAAAGGATAGAGAAATTAGAGGAGATAATTCCAAAGTGTTGATAGGACACTTAACAGTAAGATAATTAGAACTTAAAAGCAACATTAAATTATACTCGTTCTTTTTTGCCCATAAATTTTTTTCAAATAATCTAAATAATGCAAAAATATTCTTGATCAAAACAAATAAAAAAAATTTATAAGTAAAACATGTAAATGTCGGAGAAAAATCTTCAGATAAATTTATGTTAAAATTAATGCCATAGAGAAAACCTTAGAAGCAATCATGAAGTAAAGGTTTTATTAGCAGATGACATTACATTGATGCGTAGAGTTTCCCCTCTTGATGTGTCAACTACCAGCTTCGTTTCAGTCACAGCATGTAAGTATAGCCCTAAACCAAGAACAGGAAAAAGAAAAAAAAATTATGGGAAAAGATCACCTAATTAATATCAAGATCGAGAACAAAAAGAAAAGCTATATTTCAGTAATTTCACAAAGCACAACCCCCCACCCTAATCACTCTTCACAAGAGAGAGATAGAGAGGGGTTGAAAGGAGTTAACAGAGCTGAAGAAATCATTCAACTGGTAAAGCTCTAAAGGATGCTACCTAAATAACATACAATGTCCAGTAAAGTAAACCAATGCCAATAAACAACCTAAACATTATTTCCTATATATAGGCACAAGGTAGACATTCTTCAAAAACGACATTCAGCTAGCATATGACTCCAGTTGACTCTTATCATAGCAAAATTCATTTTCAGATCAATACTCAAAAGTCTGAAACAGTCCTTAAAAACTAGCCTTCGAGTAAGAGAAGCAACAATTACTTTAGCTAAAACCAACACTTTCTTCATAACTCGTACTTTAAGTTACAAAATGCATCAATAATCTTACTCAACGATCTTAATCACAGCTAAGCAACTAATTCCTTTTAACCTAAATTGTCAATCACATCACAGTTCACACCTAAAAAACTGCCATCATTTCCAAAAACCAAAATCAAAGCTTGATCAACTCAATTCCAACAGATAAACAAAAAACAGATCCAAATAATTAAGGAGAGAAGAGAAAAATAAAAGAAGAAGACAAAGGAAAACCGAAAACATACGGAGCTCGGAGAAGAAGAGCAAGAACATGACAATGGAGGAGACCAGAGTAATAACACCGCCGGAGAGTGTACGGCTGTAGAAATCTTCATTTATCTTGGGATAGGCATCTAAATTCCTTAGCTTATTCATGATTCCATCCATAGTTCCTAATTATATATATTTTATTCTATATGCAAAATGATCTGTGTTCTTCCTAGTTCTTAGACTAAAATCCAAATCTAAATAAACACAAAAAATAAATCTAATTCGATGAAATGATAAATATACTTAAACACCTCGTTGAATTATAGAAGACCTTCGGTTTTTTTTTTTGGGACGAGGAGTTTAAGAGTTTTCGGGTGAAAGGTCCTAAGCCTATTGGGTCGTTGTTTTTTCTTTTCTCTGTCTTCAGAAAATGAGAGAGAAAGAAGAAAGAAGGCGTAGACAAAGTTCTTTCCCCGGTATTTACGGTCAACGGATACGATTTTGTACAAATCCATTGATTTTGCAGCTCAGGGCCAAGGCCTTTCGTTGGGCCTACATATGGGCTCATTTGAGGGTAAATAATATTGGGCTTTGGGCAAAATAAATCTTCCTCTCATTTAATATGAAAGCCCAACTGGTAGTGATCTCCATAGCCCTATTTTAAGCCCAAATTAACCCAAAAATAGATGATGAAACCCAAAAAGGAAAAATCTCTATGGAGTAGTATTTCGTCTCGAATCCGAGCAATTGAAAATTTTAAAGGGAATTGGTATTTTATTATCATTTTACCTCAAAAAAAAAAGTGAAATGATCATTTTATTTCAGGTTGAATAGTGAAACAAATGGATATATGATGAGTCTATATTAGAGTAAGTATATATATATAACATCACCAATTTTAAGACGATTTCTACATGGATGTCATGCATATGAACTAAACTCAATTGAAAATTTTATATATATATAAAAAAAAAGATTCTTAGATGCATTTCAAATCTATATATATAGATTCGTTAATGTGAAAAGATTAAAGAGAAGAAAAGGCAATCCTTGCGAACCTTCATAGTTGGGTATAGAATTTTTGAATAACAATGAACAAAGAAACTCTTGGGCCGGCTAAATATAGTAGGGTCAAGTTGAGAGGAAACCAACGTCCACTAACCTTCCTTCATTATGGAACCAAACTACACAAATCATTCATTCACATTAGGATATTTTTCATGCAGAATTATTCTCCTTCAAAATTTTCAAAGAATATGTTTAAAAATAAAAAAGTGAAAGAAAATTAGGAATTTAAATATTCCCATTTTGAACATTGATCACTTTATCAATTCCATTGTTGATGCCAAAAATATACCGACGATCGACATCACATAGATCGAGCTCCGAACGAGGCCTGCAAGAGAGTAAACCGTTAGAGAGAGATCCTCCTGTGGTGTTTGAGGGGGGACCTCCTCCGACGGTCAAGTTAGTGAGGTCCACTTTCAGTGTTGTGAGTGTTTGTGGTGGGTGTGATAGAGCATAATAGAGCTTAGTAGAGCTTAGTGGAGCTTATGAGGTAGATGGTCATACCTT
This sequence comes from Corchorus olitorius, assembly GCA_001974825.2. NCBI lineage: Eukaryota > Viridiplantae > Streptophyta > Magnoliopsida > Malvales > Malvaceae > Corchorus > Corchorus olitorius. Next base: position 40,600 of record AWUE01016087.1, on the reverse strand, counting down.
AGCTATTTATATATACCTTAGAGGCATGGGCCTTGGTTGCTTGTGGGCTTTAGGCCCAAAATAATATATGATCAACAATATATATATATATATAAAAGCCACTTTCAAATTGCCCATGGGCACCTTCTTTTGAGTTTTGATGTGGGGGGATCAGATGAATTGTTTTGCACCGCCGTACTTTGGTACCTTGACCAAAATTCAACATGTTTTTGAGGGAAAAAAAAATTATATATAGTACCAACTTGTTGGTGATCCTACTTAGCTCCACGAAATGTAAAGAAGCTTTTGCTTGGAAAGGTTCTTTTTGAGTTTGTAATTTTCCAATTCTCATCCATTAATATATAAAAGGGCACGTGAAGTTTGATAAGCTAAACATAGATATAAATCCAATTTTCGGCTATCAGCTGGTATTTGGATCCCCCAATCTGTCTCAATCACCAATGGTGCTTCGAGATCTAATCAAATCATGGGTGTGCTACCAAGTAACTATAGTACTAGCTACTATTTTAATTTGTTGATTCAAATCAAATAATTATGTCGATTTGGCTTTTCTCTCTCCTCTTATTGGACTTGGAAGAATATATATATTATTACACATCAAAGTGTGCGTGTGTGTGACTGTGTTCCATTGGGAAATGATTGTGAGCTTTGGGGGAATTAAGGGTCCTCACATTTTCTTATCACAAACTTTGTACTCCCAAAACACTATCTATCCATTTATCTCATCATCTTGACTTGGACTTCTACAAAGAAAGAAATGAACTCCCACTCCATAAAATTTGTGGAAATTAATTTGGACATGAATTGGGATTGCAAAAAGGCTTGCTTATAATAACTTCAAGAATATATAGAGAAAGCTATAGTTGAAGTATTAGACCCAATGAATTTTCTGAAATCAAACATTAATCAAGAGGGTTGCAAAAGGGATGTTTTTTAAGTTGGTTCTTTTATATGGAGAGGTTATGGAACTTGGATGACTGGAAAGGTTTTCGTGCCCTTGGCCTTGGCAAAGGGGTTCTTGAGAGAGATGTGTGCTGAGAAGTAGCTGCCAGCTTTGACATATATAGTTGCATTATTGTTTAAGTGGAGCATTATTATTTTTAATTTTCTTTCCCTAGAGGAAACCCCACTTGAGTTATATAGAGAAGGAGTAAATTAACCCAATATATATCATGCTGAACTTTTTGGGGTAGTGGGTGTTGCCCCAAGTACCTCCCTCTAGTCTTCTTTCCTTTTCCTTTCACTTTCACTTCCAATTCCAATATATATATCAAAAGCAATCAACAACAAATTAAGAAGCCTTAATATATGTGAGTATGTGACCTCTTCTAAGCCACATAATTAATTACCTTCTCCTTCGTAGAAAACACATCGATCAATCTTGCCGAAAGTTCTCTCTTGTTCTATAAGTTTAAAACTTGAGAGATGTGCTTGATTTGGTGTTTGCTTTTGTTATCGGTATCATACTATAAAAAGGCTGCTCCAAGACTTAATCCACCTTTTCAAGACCTAATTATCAGGATTTAAGTTAAGATGTGATGTTGAAAATGATGTTGGGTTTATGCTTTCACAAAAACAATAAATTCAACAAAACAATGAGTAGATTAAAATGTGGAGCCAAGATTACATATATATACATTCTGTCTTTGTTGCCCTAATCATGATGTTATTGATGATCTAGAAATTACCTAATTAAGAGGATAGCTAGGAAGGGTAACATTATATTAGATGTAGGGATGCTTTGATATTGGCTAATCAATTAAGTAATCTTCTTTAGACCATCATTAAATTCTTGGTGCAATAAGCACTAAAATAAAAGACTTGGAATGTTAAAAAGAAAACTGAATGGGAACTTAAAAAAGATCAGGAGGAAAAGATTTGAATCAGTGGGTTACTTTTGCCCTAAACATTCTTAAGATAACATAAATATATAGCAATAATTATGTTTTGAGAGTGTTCCCATCCATGATCTAAGTACATTAACCTTGATTTTTCCAAATTTAAAACTGTGGGAAAGTGAACATTAACACCACCATTTTATAACAAAATAGTACCTTCTAATTAAAGAGAAAGAATTAACTAAGCTAATCATTAACCTTAGGTTGGCATAAAGAGCCACCACAATCTCGATTTCATGATTCTCCCTATTAGAATCTTGAGGGAAATCTTCTTTTGAATATCACAAAGCAAAGGCACCATATCTAGCATCCTGATCTAATTAGAAAAATGCAACAGGATGTTGATTGGGAATTCGGGATATCATGAACATTCATGGAATAATGTAACGAACAAATTATATTGCAAACAGTGAGTTGTTCTTAATTCAGTAATAAAAATGGAAATACAATTTGATTCTCCAAAAGCACATAATTTGTTATAAGAATTTACTCCTACTTGAAATGAATTAGTTTCAAATCAAAAAGTTTTAAGAATACCGAATACCCTTTGTTAAATAATTCTGTAAATAAATATAACTTCTCTCCTTTTCTTTTCGAGTAATCCAAGATAGAGCACATTTATTTAAATACTTTGCTTTATTCAAACACGTTTAAAGGTAAAACATTAAATCAAATTCCAAACATTTTTCATTATCTTGGGTTTGGGTTATATATGATCAATCTCATTAAGTAATTAGCATACGAGAATAGTGAAAGTGACCCCATGAGCCATGTTAACATGTTAGATGCTCCAAAGTACACAATAAACAACATTCAACTTTTCATCCATCAACCAAATATATAGTATTGTAGTTTAGTTTCTTCTCAGATGCCTAATATTAAAGGGCATAAAAATCTTGGAGAGAAAGAGGGTAGAAGTTAATTAATTAGAAAATACCAATACCACTTTTTGGATTGAATGGAAATAGTTCATCAATTCAATGCCCTTAACCAAAATTTTAGATTCAAATCTTATGAATAATGAAAACAAATGTTAAGAGAGCTTCCTTATATAAATCTGACACACTTCGACTCAGAATTAATCAAAAGTCAATTTAGCTATCGGATATCGATCATTAATAAACAAATTAAAAAAAAATAAATCAGAGATCCAGATATTGGGAAGATGCTCGGTGGGGTTTAAGAATTAAGATGGAGAAAAAAGGGGGCCTGGCTGGGGTGTGGGGTGGTGGGCTTTTGAGTGGATTAAGCACTATGGGCATATATGTGCCAATGGTGAATCATTGCCAAGCCTAAATGACATGTCAAATCATGGGAAAAGGGAGAGGGATCGTGGGCCCTCTATTTTTTTTTTTGTAATTGCAGCGTCTGGTTTTTCCTTCTCCATTCCCCCATGGGGGCCCATTTATTATTGGCTTTTCCTTCTTTCATATTTTTTTTCCTTTTACTAAAATAACTAAAAGTCTCTCTCTTCAGTTTCTGGCAGTTTTTTCTGTTGGTTCTCTTTGCCCCCATGTTTGAATGCCTCCTCCCTTTGTTGCATAGATTTGCCTTTCCATTTTGGGTCAATTTTATTTCTTAGCCGCCGATGAAAACTTTTTTTTTTTTCAGAGAAACTCGACCAACAATCGGTTTCAGAACCCACTTCCTCTAAAGCTTCTTAAAGGCCGCCACTGCCAATAATAATATTGTATCAACTCATTTTTTAAATAAATTTAATTTATTTATTGATCTAGATTTCCCCATATTTTTAGTAGTAAAAATCCTGGTCAAAACAGATTTATATATGGGTTTGACTATTTATTGAATTGGTCTTCAGTTGTTCACATCAACTTGAAAAAAAAATAAAACACTCGCAATTATAAATTCATTTTTTAGCAATTATAAAATAAAATCATTTAATTAAAACCAAGTAAAATAAACATATACAAACAGCAAATGTTCTTTTTACTTTTGTTTTACTAAATGATTTTAGATCATAATAATTAATTTAAAAGTAGGGTTATGCCGAATTTCAAATTAGGGAACTCTCCTAATAACACATATAAGTGGATTGGTCCGCACTGGTACGTCGGGCGTTTCAAAAATCTATTTCTTTAAACAATTTTCTGTTCGAATTAAATTATTTGATGCGTAAGAAAGTTCGAAAGTACTATGATTTTAAATGTGTTGCATCTTTTAAAGGTTATACTATTAACAGTGAGCACATACCCTAAAGTCAGCAATAAATAGTAAATATTAGTTTGTACTTGGACATGTGCAATAACTTCAATTTTGTTTCTTTCTCTAAAGTGTGTAACACTTAAACAAAAACTAAGTTTACTCTCTTTTTCATATGGACATGAAAGATCTGAAGAGATGTTACAATTCTAGCATTCATTAGCAAAAGTAACATAGGGGGATGAGATTCATTATAACATTTATGTCAAAGGAAAGGATAATTACAAAAAAGGGTTCAATGGTAAGAACTGATTAGAAACTAACCTAGGGTCTTCTTAGTAATTTGACAAGTGAAAAAAGACAGAAAATGACAAAAAAGACAAAAAAAGTTCAAATAGAGCCTCCTCATCAATTCTCAAAAGGCGCCTTTGGTAAATTCTGTGGGTCTTTCAAATAATATTTAGTATATATTTTCTTTATTCATCAAACTTTGAATCCGATATCTTATTTAAGCGAAATTGAGCTCTCCTTCTACTCAAATCCTTATGTTTTTTGGTAAATTTTCCCAATAATTGACACTACACAAGTCTAGTCATAGCTCGTACAAGTTTTACAAATTAATATATAAAATAGTGTTTGGTGCGACTGAAATTTTGTTAAAGAAACTATTTTGTGGAATAATTTGGTGGCACAATTAGAATTAGATTTCTTAAACTGTACTTAAATTGGCTAAAAGAAACACTTTATCATATTGATCGTTACCATATCTTTAATGATAAAAACAAACATATATGTTATACAATATATGAATTTCGATACTTAATTAGTAGGTAACCAAATGTTATATTTAAAAACTCTCGAGAGATATTTATTTTTGTCTCAACCCATATATAGTTTTTTATTTTAAATTATCACTTCTTTTTTTTTGTATCATATATATGTATGATGCAAATGATGTACACGTGTATATATAGATATATATAACAACCTTATTGTTTCTATATACACTTTCGGTCATGAAAAAGAAGAAATATCATATATATGTATATGTGTGTATAGTGTGTGTATATATACACACACACATATACATATATACTTTTAGATTCTATAGTGGGACAGTAGCTATTTGATGTATTATGAAATTGATAGCTAGATTTATGCATATACCTTTCTTGCAATTTGCCTTTGAAGGCACTTCATCATTGGATTATATACTACATATCTATCAAGTATCTCAATTCTCGAACACATTATAGCAAAATTTAATTATCTAATAGACAATTTGCATGAAAATGATATACGCATCATTATGTTTCTCTCTCACGTCCAATTTTTGATGTAAGACAATTTGCATGAAAACGATGCAACTCGCGATTCTTTTATCTTCTTTTTCCCCTCCCCTTTTTTTCGCAGCCAAAAAAGAAGAAAATGATGCATCGTGTCACATATCTGTTCCTCTCATGTCAAATTTTTACTAAAGCACTTTTGCCATTTCATTATATATATTATTCCATTATTCATAACATAACTTTTTTGTATCGCATGCCTAACAATATTTGGGTTAATCATTACCTTTTTTTGAAAGGTAGAAAATTTAATTTCATTACTAAATGAAAGTTTTAACTAAACAAAAATATCTAGAATAAACAGAGATACAAAGACAAACTAGCTCCAAGATAATCCACAAAACGAAAACCAACCAACATAAACAACAATAGAGAACACAGAGACTGTCACAATGTAACAAAACGAACCCAAACTCACATCTCAAAAGCTGCATCAAAATCAACATCTGCCAAAAAAACTAATGGAGGAAATAGGATTTCAAATCCAATAGAAGAATTCAAATCCAACAGATAGATAGGATAAATCTCTAGTTTGAATATTTTCCCTTATACTTAGCTGTATATTTTCAAATGTAACTAATCCTTATCTTTAAGGAAAGCCTTGTACTATAAATACTTCTGTTATTTCAAACCTTTATGGTATCAAGAGCTCAAAAACTCTAATGATTCTCCTTTTCTTTTCCTAGGTTTTTCTTCTTCCCACCTTCCTCTCGCTTTCTCTTTCTTCTCCACAGATCTTCTAGTCTCATTATGTCTTCCGCAAATTCAGTCACACCAGCATCTGACTTTCTTGTTTCCAGCCAGAACCTACCATTATTTACCATCAACGCTGCAGCATATCTTTTCATTAAGCTGACATCAACATATTTTCCATCATGGAGGACTCAATTTCAGTCTCTCTTGATAGGATTTGATTTGCTTGGTTACATAGATGGCTCGAAAGCATCTCCACCACAACAAATACTGAAGACAAGAACCACTGAGATGATTCTTAATCCAGCCTTTGAGCATTGGCTCAGGTAAGATCGATTGTTATTTCATGGCATGATAGCCTCTACAACAGAGACTGTTGTCTCTCATATTGCATCATCAACTCCTTCTCATGCTGTTTGGGAGAAACTGAACAGGCTTTATGCTAACAAGTCAAGGTCAAGGATGATGGCCTTGAAGGAAAAATAAACTGCATCGAGAGGCACCAAGTCTATATCTGAGTATTTTCAAACTCTGCGAAGCACAACTGATGAATCGACATTAATCAACACTGATATATGTGAGGATGAGCTAGTTATTCATGCTCTCAATGGCGTTGGCTCAGAATACAAGGAACTGGCAACTGGTATTCGAGCTCGAGAGTCTTACATCTCGTTTGAGGAACTTATGTGCAAGTTTGTAGATTATGAAGAGGCTTTGAAAAAGCAGCAAAGAAATTATGATTTCAATATTCCCACTACTCAGTATGCCAACAGAAACAATGCAAGGCGTTGGCAGCAAAGAAGAGGTAATTCTAGTCCCACTAATGCCTCAAATCATTCTGCTTCTATCAAGCAATATTTCAATGCTAATTCCACTGGCAAAAGAATAGCCTGTCAATTCTGTGAAAAGCCAGGACATTCAACAAAAACTTGCTACCAAATCAGGCCTAAAGGAACATGTTCAGTTGCAAATGTAAGCACCACTCAATCTCCTGCAGGGTGGCTTGTTGACTTTGATGCGAATCATCATGTCACCAATAGTGTTCAAAACCTCCAGTTTGCTTAAAAATATGTTGGTCCAGATGATCTTCTCATTGGCGATGGCACAGGTCTCAAAATTTCTCACACTAGTTCAACTAAAACTACACCTTCTACTCACCCTTTTGTCTTTAAATGATGTTCTTTGTGTCTCTCAATACAAATCCAATCAACTTTCAGTTTCCAAACTCCCTTAATCTAATGATGTTTCTGTTGAATTTTTTTTCTAAAAAATTTCTTGTGAAGGACTTGCACTTAAAGGAGCTAGTGGCACACGGCCTGAATAGAGAAGGACTCTACTATTTTTCCAACAACAATCCACCCATATTTGAACCAAAAGCATTGCATATTCTAGGCACTAAAACCGACCTGGAAACATCGCACCAGAGGCTCGGGCATCCCAATTCCAGTACTTTGCATTCCGTTTTAAATTCATTTTCATTACCTTGTTCATCAAATAAGCATTTATGTTCCTGTAATGCATGTTCTTGCAATAAAAGTCATTGTTTACCTTTTTTCTACCTGTAGTGTCACTAGTAGAGGTCCTTTAGATGTTATTTACACTGATGTATGAGGTCCTGCAAGGATCACATCTGATCAAGGTTTTAAATATTATGTGGCATTTGTTGACTTGTTCACACAATACACTTGGTTTTATCCCATGAAGTTCAAATCTGATGTCTATCTTTTGTTTCCAAAACTTAAAAGTCTTGTTGAGAATTATTTCAAAACCAAGATTGTAACAATTTTCTCAGACTGTGGAGGTGAATTTGAAAAACTCAAAGGCTTTTTCCTAGATCTTGGCATACAACACCTCCAAACACCTCCTCACACACTCAACATAATGTAATTGTGGAAAAAAAGACACAGATCGATTGTTGAAAAACGTTTGACTCTCATGAATTGCATCCATGCCTCTCAAATGCTGGCCTTATGCTTTCTCAACTGCTGTTTATCTTTTAAACAAAATGCCTACTATAGTTTTGGAAAATCAAAGTCCTTTTCAAAAGCTCTTCCAACAGGAACCAAATTTTGAAAAGCTCAAAGTGTTTGGTTGTTTGCGTTACCCTTGGTTAAAACCTTATACTCAATACAAAATAGAGGCAAAGTCTAGACCATGCATTTTCATTGGTTATTCCAAAAATCAAAGTACATATTTGTGTTTAGATCTATCAAGCAACAAAATGTTTGTGTTAAGACATGTTATGTTTGATGAAACAAAACTACCTTATAAGAATTTTGCTGCAGGACAATCCATTACCTCTGGTGCCACTACTGAAACCTAGAATCTTGCCTTTGACACTGACATTATACTTAGTCCCACTAATACATCTTCTGCAGCTTCCCCAACTACATTCACTAGTGTCACTGAAAATGCCACTGCAATGATGCCACTAATGAATGCAAAACCACCACAAATCCCTCAAGTCGAAACTCTCTGCAACAAACAGAATCTCCTCAGGCAACTAACAGTGGTGACTTGGCTCTTGTGTGTGCAGGTTCATCACAAACAACAACAGAAACTGCTCCCCAACTAGGCAATCAATCTCAACGAACACATCCCATGATTACTAGGTCTCAGAATAATATTTTCAAGCCAAAAATACTTTATACTGCCACTAAACATCCTTTTTCAGAAACAATTGAGCCAACTAGTTGATAAGTGCAATAATTCACATTATTTAGAGCTCATTTAGATTAAATTTTGAGTATTTAAATTTTACCTTCCATTGCTTTTTATGATAAATTCTCACATTTTGTGTTTTTGAGCTTGTAGGTTAATTTGGAGTGATTTTAGGGCGAAAATCATAACATTCAATCCGGAAATCCGTTCGAAGCGATTCAAGTAGCTACAACTTTCATTTAGAACTTGGAAGCTAATTTGGACTTGAAGAGAGTGAAAACGATGAAAGAAGTTGAAGACTTGGCAAAATCCTGATGGAGTCAAAATGGGAGCCCGGTTGAAACCCCAAAAAATTGCGGAAGTACATTGTCTTAAGTGGAAGCCCGATTACCCATCAACTAGGGGCCCGATTGAAACCTCCAATTTGTGCGAACTCACTGTCTTAATCGGGTGCCCACATGACCCCCAACCGGGCCCCCGGTTGTGCTGATGGAATTTCTAGATATGTTCCCAAATTTTCTGATTTTACCCCTGATTAGTCCAAATTAATTTAGGACTTTTCGTAACCCTATAAATACAGACTTTTAGGATTATTTTTTACTATCTTTTGCTCATCAAAACTATTTCCTTGTTGGAGAGAAAATATCCTTGAAGATCTAGTCTAAGATTTCTTTTCTCTATTCTTTTATGTTTAATAAATTATTCTTGTGTTTTTATTCATGAGCATGAGTAGCTAAATCCCTAATTAGGGTTAGTGTGTAGCCAATTGGGGACTAATACTTGATTTTATGTTTTGAATTGATCTTTTCAAGTTGGATTTGTTTTTCTTGTTCTTTATACAAATTATATGCCATGCCATCATATAGTCTATCTTAGGGATTGTGTCATGTACTGACGGGTGAAGCATAATCAGTGCACTAGGAAAATAAACAGGTTAGACTGGATCACACATGAATCTTAGGCTAATTTGATAGATGATTAATTACTTGTTCTTCATGAATCTAGTTAATTAGGTTTACATCGACAGATAGTAAATTTGATTAATTAAGTATTCCTGTGGAGACTTGACGGAGCACATAAGTAATTTAGAGTAATCCTATTTCAACTTTACATCAATTCAATTCATAGGTTAATTATTGATTTCTCAATTAGGTGAAACCTGAAGCCCTAAGCCTTTTAATTATTGTCTTCACAATCTTATTTATTTCTCTGCTTTTATAATTTAATTATTTTTAGTTTTAGTTTACTTGATATCTCACAATTTTCCTTCTCTTGATAGAATTAATTGCAATAGAAATTTCTTGTTCCTTGTGGGTTCGACTCCTAGAATACTCTAGGTTTTATTACTTCAACTGACTCTGTGCACTTGCAGATTAAGTACATCAAGTTTTTGGCGCCGTTACCGGGATCACTTTAATTTCTATTTTTAATTTGTTATATCTTTTACTTTTATTTTGTTTAATCTTCTCTTTTCTTAGATTTCAGGTGTATGACAAGGGCAACCACTGATTCTACAGCTCTTATTCTAACAATCCAGAAATTGAGAATCTGCAAATTCAATCGAGCACAAACAAGACTTGAGAAAACAAGGCAAAAATAAATCATGGGTGATCAAGTTGTAGACACCAAACCTGTGGGAGAATATGCTATCCCGAGTATTACCAATGCTCGGACTAGCATAACCAGGCCCACCATTGAAGCTCAGAATTTTGAAATCAAGCCAGGCCTCATCACAATGGTCCAACAAAATCCTTTTGATGGCAGACCTTCTGAAGATCCCTTGCTGCATATAACAAATTTCTTGGAAATTTGTGATACGGTAAAATTCATAATGTTTCTGATCAAGCATTTCCTTTTTTTCTCAGCGACAAGGAAAAAACTTGGTTGAATTCTTTTCCTCCAAGCCACTTCAAAACCTGGAAAAAAGTACCATAACATTTAAGGTGTTGGATGAGAAAATTACTTTTAGTATTTTTGATGATTCACAATATCCAATCTATGGAAGTTGTTTTTGTTCTTGCATTGATTCTAGTGACATTTTTTTTACTAATGATTTTGAGAAAACTTCTAGTTTGAATTCTTGTTTTAAGGTACTAATAAGTGCAGGCCAAGATGAACCTATTGGAGAAGGTGATAAGAAAAGTGTTCAACCACTTGATAATTGTTCATTGTCTAAGCTTAATGACCAAGTACAACAAGAAGATTTTGGACAAAATTGCTTTATGATATCTCCTCCTATCAATAAGCCTCATAATCTTGAATTCAATTCTTTTTCTTCTTATTTGGATTATGATTTTATTGGAATTAATCAAATAAATCCTTCGTGCTTGTCTGAATTTGTAGGTGAGAGAAAATTTTTTCTAGGGGATAATGTTTATGACAAAACCCAAACTTTCAAAGATGAAATTGAATGGTGGTCTCACACCCACTCGTCAACCTCTGGCTTTGTCAAAAACAAGAATGAGTTGCTCTATGATAATGAATGGTATTCGAGAAGTGCAAACTCTCGATTTTGAGATCCTAAAGAGTAGCAACAAAGCATAGGTCGAGCTAATGACTACAAACAAGCGCTTGTTGAGAGGCAAGCCAACATCTTACTTATTTTTATTTTAGTTTTTATGTTTTCTTTTAATTTAATTCTACTAACAATTTTATTTTCTTTTGTTGTGTAGGTATAATTGCATCAGTGGAGTCAACACCTGCACATCACCTTAGCATGAACATAGGGGATTTTCCTTTACTCTCTTTTGAACCTTATGTTATCTTTATATGATATAGTTTCATGTTTAAGTGTGAGGGAGGCTGTTTGCTGCATTTATTATTTACTAAATCTTTATTTTTCTCTCAACATTGAAGACAATGTTGTCCTAAGTGTGGGGGAGAGGTTAAAGAATTTGCATTTTTTTGTTTACATATTTTTCTTTTTTTTGTTTGCATATTTTTCATTTTTTTTATTATTTGCATGCATTGCATTTGCATTAAGGCATATGTTAGGAGTTCCTATTCCAAATTTTCAAAATTTATTTTTGGTTTTGGCAAGAAATTCTAGTGTTGGATATCATCAATTGAGTCATTATTTTAACTACTTTTGCTAATGGTTGTCAAAGTTTGTCAAATGAAGATGATGTTTGTCAATTGGGTACAAAAATTGGTTTTTGCTACTTCTAGAACTTGTGTCGAATCTCTTCGAGACTAATTTGGATTGTGGTATAATTGGTTTGGAATGTATATGTATTGTGTATGGGGATAACTAAGGCGTTTGTTTGGACCGTTAGTGCCTTAGGATGCCTACCCTTTTTACATTATCACTAGTAGCCCTTTGTTGCCTTATTGAATATATTTAGCCTTTTTCTTTGATTAACCACATTATCCCAAACAACCCTGAGCCCGAAAAACAAGTTTTACCCTTATTCATGAATTGGTAAAAGTATAACTTGTGAATTTTTAGTCTAATGGAAGGTGGAAGGCTAAAATTCTTGAGCCTTATTGTTGATTTCGATTCTTAGTGCTTAATGAATTTTGTTATTGATTGTTCAAGAAAGATTGAGATCAAAATAAGTGTTGGGGAAACTAGTGGAATGTGAAAGTGACATGGTGTGAAGTGCCTAAATAATTATTGTAAGTGAGTTGTTTCCAAATAAAAGGGGAGAAGAGATGTCAAAGACATTGTCCCTCTGGAAAAAAAAAAAGCAAAGAAGTGAAAAAAATGGAACACTCCAATTGGCACTGATTATTCATGAAAAATAGGAAATTTTGTAGAATTAGTGGAGTTGTGATGAAGGAAAAGCTATCACAAGATTAAATAAACTCTTGATTATTTGATGGATTAATTATGCTTATTTTTTACTCCATCTTAGTTATGCTCTACTAAATTCTTGAATACTTTGATTTTCCTTATCCTTTCTTTCTTAACTCATCGTCCCTTAGCCCCATTTCAACCCTTATAAAGACCTTTCGACTCATACACATGCATACATATTTGGTTTGTGGTTTGATATGGTTGTAGTGAAGATGTAGATGAGATACAAGCCTGTTGTAAGTGGCTCTTAAAAATTGTTTTCTTATTGCTCTCTTGAGGCAGATGATTTGGATGATGAACTAACCATTTGTGTTTTACTTTTGTTAGATAATGACTTGTTTTGAGAAGTATCCAGCACTTTGAAATTTGCAGCCTACTTTACCTTAAATCACTTTTTGCTAATTGTTTTTGAAACTCACTTTCATATGTAGCAATGTTTGTGGGTATCGTTCTGGTAAGCCCTCTGGAGACTATAACTCCTTCACTATGGTCACATAGGGGTTTAAAGGCTTGCGACACGTGCTAAATGCCGCCGTACACCTACGAAAGTGGAATCAATACTTGTTGCATTAGTTTAGGATTTTATTTTTGTTTTAGTTTTACTTGAGGACAAGCAAAACAATAAGTGTGGGGGAATTTGATAAGTGCAATAAATACATTATTTAGAGCTCACTTAGATTATATTTTGAGTATTTAAATTGCACTTTCCATTGCTTTATAGATAAATTCTCACATTTTGTGTTTTTGAGCTTGTAGGTTAATTTGGAGTGATTTTGGGGAGAAAATCATAACCTTCAATCCGGAAATTTGTTCGAAGTGATTCAAATACCTATGGAAAGAGGATTCAAGACCCTACAACTTTCATTTAGAACTCGGAAGCTAATTAGGACTTGAAGAGAGTGAAAACGATAAAGGAAGTTGAAGACATGGCGAAATCCTGATGGAGTCCAAATGGGAGCCTGGTTGAAACCCAAAATAATTGCAGAAGTACACTGTCCTATGTGGGAGCCCGATTACCCCTCAACTGGGGGCCCGATTGAAACCTCCAATTTGCGCAAACTCATTGTCCTAACCGGGTGCCCACTTGACCACCAACCGGGACCCCGATTGTGCCTTACGGAATTTCTAGATATTTTCCCAATTTTTCCGATTTTGCCCCTGATTAGTCCAAATTAATTTAGGAGTTTTTGTATCCCTATAAATACAGACTTTTAGGATTATTTTTTACTACCTTTTGCTTATCAAAACTATTTCCTCGTTGAAGAGAAGATTTCCTTGGAGATCCAATCTAATATTTCTTTTCTCTATTCTTTTATGTTTATGTTCTTTAATAAATTATTCTTGTGTTTTTATTCATGAGCATGAGTTACTAAATCCCTAATTAGGGTTAGGGTATAGCCAATTGGGGATTAATGCTTGATTTTATGTTTTAAATTGATCTTTTCAAGTTGGATTTGTTTTTCTTGTTCTTCATACAAATTATATGCCTGACCATCATATAGTTTATCTTAGGGATTGTGTCATGTACTGACGGGTGAAGAATAATCTGTGCACTAGGAAAACAAACAGGTTAGACTAGATCGGACATGAATCTTAGGCTAATTTGATAGATTATTGATTACTTGTTCTTAATGAATCTAGTTAATTAGGTTTACATCGACATATAGTAAATTTGATTAATTAGGTAATCTTGTGGAGATTTGACGGAGCACATATGTAATTAAGAGTAATCCTATTTTAACTTTGCATCAATTCAATTCATAGGTTAATTACTGATTTCCCAATTAGGTGAAACCTAAAGTCCTAAACCTTTTAATTATTGTCTTCACAATCTTATTTATTTCTCTGCTTTTATAATTTAATTATTTTTAGGTTTAATTTACTTGATATCTCTCAATTTTCCTTCGCTTGATAGAATTAATTGCAAATTGAAATAGAAATTTCTTGTTTCTTGTGGGTTCAACTCCTAGAATACTCTAGGATTTATTACTTCAACTGACTCTGTGCTCTTGCAGATTAAGTACATCAAGTTTTTGGCGCCGTTTCCGGGGAACATTTTAATTTCTATTTTTAATTTGTTCTATCTTTTACTTTTATTTTGTTTAATCTTCTCTTTTCTTGGATTTCAGGTGGTATATGACAAGAGCAACCACTGATTCTACAGCTCTTATTCCGTACAATCCTGAAATTGAGAATCTGCAAATTCAATCGAGCACAAACAAGACTTGAGAAAGCAAGGCAAAAAGAAATCATGGGTGATCAAGTTGTAGACACCAAACCTGTGGGGAATATGCTATCCCGAGTATTACCAATGCTCAGACTAGCATAGCCAGACCTCATCATAATGGTCCAACAAAATCCTTTTGATGGCAGACCTTTTGAAGATGCCTTGCTGCATATAACAAATTTCTTGGAAATTTGTGATACGGTAAAAATTCATAATGTTTCTGATGAAGCAATTTGTTTACGTTTGTTTTCTTTTTCTCTCAGGGACAAGGCAAAAGCTTGGTTGAATTCTTTTCCTCCAAGCCACTTCAAAACCTGGAATGAGCTTACCACAACTTTTCAGACAAAGTACTTCCCACTTGAGAAAGAAGCAATTAGGTGAGAATTGACTTCACTAGCTTCAAGGAACGTGACAAAGAAACGCTTCATGATGCCTTTAAAAGATTCAAGGGTCTGCAACGAAAATGTCCACACCATGGAGTTCCTGATTGGTTATTGGTACAAACTTTTTATAATAGTCCTTTATCTCAACGTAAATCCAATTTGAACCCTGCAGCAGGTGGTGCAATATTGCGAAAACCTGTGGTTGAAGCACTGGAATTGATGAAACTGTGGTTTGCAAGTTGCAGAAGGCAAGCTATTCCTTAAAACAGACACCATGTGCCTGATATTGTGCTCTGAGTAATTTTCTAATCTCTTCTGGCTTCAAGAATTCTGTTGCAGATACATCACTCTTCATATATAAGTCTAGTAATATACTTGCATATATTCTTATATATGTTGATGATCTGATCTTGACAGGAAACAACAAAGAATTTCTTGCAACATTTACTCAGCCTCTGGCTTCAAAGTTTTCCATCAAAGATCTTGGCAGCCTGTATTATTTTCTGGGAACTAAGGTAACCAATACTGCCTCAGGTCTTTTCCTTTCTCAATCAAAACACATTGTTGATTTGTTGGAAAAAGGCAAACATGACTGGAACAAAGGAATGTAGCACTCCGCTGTCAACCTTGAATGTATTAACACTTAAGGATGGCACTGCAACTGTTGATGACACTGAATTCCGAAAGATCATTGGTTCTCTTCAGTGTCTAACACTTACCAGGCCAGACATTTTCTATGCAGTGAACAAGCTCTCACAATTCATGCATAAGCCCACAACACTGCATCTTCAAGCTCTCAAACGTGTCCTGGGATATCTTAAAGTAACTATGTTGCATGGCTTTCACATCAGAAAAGAAACCAAGCCTACACTTACTGCCTATACTGACTCAGATTGGGCAGGAAATCTGGATGACAGGTAATCAACATCTGCATACATTCTTTATCTTGGCAGCAGTCCAATTTCATGGTGTTCCAAAAAGCTGAAAACAATGGCGAGGTCTTCTACCGAAGCTGAGTATAAAGCCATTGCCTCTAGTGTCTTTGAGCTTACTTGGATTGAATCACTTTTTCATGAACTACATGTCACTTTACCTGAAGCTCCACTTGTTCTTTGTGACAATCTAAGTGCCACATATACCTATGCTAATCCTGTTTTTTACACCAGAATGAAGCACTTGGAATTAGACTATTTTTTTGTTCGAGAAAAGTGAAGGAAGGTCAACTTCGAGTGCAACACATCTCCACAGTCGACCAGCTTGCAGATGCTCTCACTAAAGCGTTGTCGAAAGATAGATTCCTCACACTAATGTCCAAGATTGGTGTCACTAATGGCTCCACCATTTTGCGGGGGAGTAATGGAGGAAATAGGATTTCAAATCCAACAGAAGAATTCAAATCCAACTGATAGATAGGATAAATCTCTACTTTGAATATTTTCCCTTATACTCAGCTGTATATTTTCAAATGTTACTAATCCTTATCTTTAAGGAAACCCTTGTACTATAAATACTACAATTCAATACAAAGAATTTGGAAGATGCCATCATGGGAGTTTGATCCAAATTGTTTGATTCTTACCAAGGATTTGGAAGCCTCCAAGAACAAGGAGCCGCGGCTTGAATTGCTTGGCATGAGTGATGATTTTTGGTGATGATTTTTGTTGTTACTTTGATCTTTGGAAGCCATTAGAGCTTGAGAAAGTTGCTGGAAAATTCGGCTAAGTATGGTACTAAAGACTGGGTGTCGACGTTGGCTAACAATTAAGAGGAAAATTTTAGCCCAAGACCAATTTCCTTATATACAAGCTTAACTTCTTTTAATTCAAGGACTTAAGCTTGGGGAGGATTGTTTATACCTCAATTTACAATTGAGGGTAAATTGGTCTTTACATAATTATAATCAAGATGTTTGGTTAGGATTTAATCAAAAATCCTAAAGAAACTAGGTTTCTGCACCATCCTGATTCAAATTGAATTAGGAAAGTCTTGTAAATTAATTGCAAGGGCTGAAATTAATTAATTATTAATTAAATAATAATTATTTTATTGAATAATTATTATTAAAAATTCCACATGTGCCGCCCCTACTTGGGTGAGTGGCAGAGAAAATCAATCGGAAGCAGTTTCCTTTGATATTGCTGTCAGCTAGGGAGGTAAACGAGTAAAAACGGAAAATTGCTTGTCATCTGCCCATGAGATGAAAAATACCTCATGGACTCACATAGCAAGGCCCAAGTCGTCTCCCATACAGAGGAGAGGCCACCCTCTGCCCTGCAGAGAGATATTTTTTTCTTCTGTAGGAAGGAGACAGAGAGCTAAAGTTTGTCAGCAAAAGAAACATCTATGCACGTGAGAGAGGCATGAGATTTTCAACCTCACACCTCTTCCATATAGTCGACCAACCATAGTGGAGAAATCGCCTAGCCTTGTTCCCCTCCCTGGGAGGCGAAATTACAACTTGTATTTGTTCAATTAAGGACAAAATAGTAAAATTGATCAATTGAAGAGGCTAGAGGCTGCAATTTCTACCAAGGAGCATACCATGATGATCCTTGAGCTATGTAAATCATCTTGGTAAAATTTCACCTCATTCTGACATCGGAGTAAAAACTTATGCCCGGTTTTCAGTTAAGGACGTTTTGGGGAGTGAAACCAAATTCACCATTATGGAGAACTCGAAATCACTTGATATTTTTTCCATAGTCTTATGGAGATAATCTAAGCCTACTGGTGAAATTTTGGTTAATTCCGA
This sequence comes from Corchorus olitorius, assembly GCA_001974825.2. NCBI lineage: Eukaryota > Viridiplantae > Streptophyta > Magnoliopsida > Malvales > Malvaceae > Corchorus > Corchorus olitorius. The sequence goes on along the minus strand of AWUE01016087.1, from coordinate 22,681 downwards.
GATCGTTTGCAACTTTTGCATTCTTTTCAATTAAGGACATATGGCTTTCTCACCCCGGTTTAAGCCATTTTCTTAATTAATTATTATTTTCATGATTTGAAAAGCTAAATATGACTAAGTATGAGTAATTTCGTGGCCTTGATGATCAAAGTCCAAATTATGATGTCAATTGGCCACTACTTGGTTAAATTAGCTAAATTCAGCACAAAAGAAGCAACGGAGGCTTGCTGCAATGTGACAGGAAAAAGGAAGAATTATCATCAACCACCCAGGAGGAAGATATCCATCTCCCATCCAAGTAGAGTGGCGCCCTAGTATCTATTTTGTCCTCTCCCCAGTAGTTGGAAGCAATCAGAAGGAGGAAGAAGCTTCACTGCACCTTCCTAGAAGCTGTCATCTGCATAGGAGGAGGATTTTGCCTTTCTCAGCAAGGCAAGCCCATTAAATGCTTAAGCCCATGCCGCCCCCTATATAAATGGAGGCCATTCTCAGGTTTCAGGCAGATTCCGCATCTCAAACATTTCTCCCGAGAAATAAAAAACCAGCTCCTGCAGCTACAAACTTGCTCCGCGCAAAAAAACCAAGCTCGGTGCGTATTTCCACTCTAGCTCTGCGCCATTTTCAACCTGTTCATCACGAGTTCTTCACTCGTTCATCAACTTTTCCTTGTTTAGATCTTGTCTTAGGACAATCAGACACTCTTTTAGTGTTTTTCTCTTGTTTTAATCTTGTCTCCGGACATATAAACACTGTACACATGTTCTTCATTCAGAAATAACAAATCAAATTGTTAATTTCTTTTCAATTTCAATTGCAATCAAAGCAGATCTCCTAGATCTGATCCAAATAGAGAGAGGCCCAGTTATGAGAAGCAGTTCGCTTGCGGATCCAATGTTTTAAATGCTCCGGTGTGACTTTGATCCAGTCCCCACAATCGCTCTGATCTTTTAATCTGCTGCTCCGCGCACCAGATCCAGTTTTTACAACCTCTTTGTCAATTTCAGCAAATTGATTGGCATGCCCTTATGCTGTCATAAATAAAAGTTGTTTCGCTCCATATCGAAATGAACCCTCCCTCCGCACCCAAAGCATCAGACAATCTGCTAATATAGTTATCCTTCTCCCACAAACATCTAACAATACTACTCTTGACTTCCCTAATCTGTAAGAAATATGAAACAAAAATAAATCCACCACAAAATGGAACACCACCAATCCAATTGCCCTTCTCTTTTCTTCCTTACCCAAATCCCTAATAATCCAAGAAAAGTCCTTCATCACTGCAAAAAACCACAAGACTTAACAGAGCCATTTAATCCCCCATCAAGACTGGCCAGACGAGAAATTAATTATAATCTGCTTTCTATCTTCATGAAAATTATCCCCTAGAGCCTTGCTAACCTCAAAGGTAGCTTCTGGTTCTTTCAATAAAATTTCGTTTCTGCTTTTGATTATTTCACCAATCAGACAGAAATAAATATATGAATCAAGATCAATTTTATCTTTGTCACCTAATATAAGGCAGGTAACTCCTCTCTTGACCTTCTTTCTTTTTCACTTTAAGCTTTTTTGAATAGTCCCAAAAAGATGAAAATTACGTGATTAATGATTTCCCTTGATCTTATATATTTATAAATTAATCTTAATCGAGTCGGTCTATACGTATAATGTTTCATGAGCATTGGCAAAAAAATGTTTATTTCTTTATCACTTTGAAACCTAAAATCTTCTATCTTGTCAGCTACAAAAGTACAATTAGAACCCCCACAATCTATTAGAGGAAAAAAGGTGTCAAAAGAGCATAATTAGGGAAGTTATTCCTTTTTTCCTACTAATTCTTTGTGTCTCTACTCTAGCTAGATTTCTCACACATTTATTCTGATTTTCACAGAGATTAATAAAAAAATCTGACCATATCTAAGCCACCAATGCAAAAAGAATAGCTAGCTACGGAAACTAATAAGATTTGAAGCAGCTCGAGCCTCGAAGCATCGCAACTTCCTCGAAGAATATTATCATATTCTATTATCGCGAAAAAGGATAAAATTGGATCATGCAAAATTAACCGGCCAAAGATTGCATTCATGGCAATAATATCGTGATAATTAATCAAATAATATAGCCCAAGGTTTCAAGTACGCATTGAGGGAATAATTTGCATGCATATTCTCTTTATACATACTAGTCGTAAAAAATGTAATATTATATATATATGAAAGTGCAAAGTAAAAGATACCCTAAATCTGGCTTTGATTATTCGTTAAGGGAAAACAATATACGATGCTTATAGTTAAGAATTAAGCATATGCATTTTTAGAGAGTACTGTTTGCTATGGCCCTCTTTTAAGACGTCAACCCACCGCCCATCATGACAAATTGGGTCGTGATTTCGTGAACAAGATAGTTTTGGAGCACGTTCGATTCTGTTTTTGAGTCAATGGAAGTGAAATTCAACCAAGGAAACTTCGACACACACGTAATGTTATTGTTAACGTTTTACCTAAACTCCACTCCACTTTGATCGATCGAGAAAGGTACGTACGTCTTAAAAAAAATCCCCTCAACCCGGCAACCCATGCATCCAAAATTTTTTTTCTAATACATAGGATTTATTAATCAAACTGATTAATCGATTAAGTAGAGAGCATGAAAAATTAAAATCTTCTCCTAATCAGAGAATCGTACTTGTATCATCACTCCTATGGAGATCGTAAAGATCACTAACTTGAAACGACTAATGATTGATTAGTTCAAGTTCTATGGTGCATGCTAATTATTTATTACTGCTATGCTTGTTTGCACACCTTTATATATTCTTGAATTCTTTTGATCTGAAAAAGTTTAGGTGAGGGGAGGTTTCCCCAATCCAGGGTCAGGGCCATAAGTTTTAGAGAGGACTTACAGTGGTACTTACAGATCACCCACCAACGAGAACCGTTGAAACGACTCGAATTCCAAACCTTACAAGCAAAAGTCCAAAACTTACCAACTCAATCGACCTCAATTGCGTTTAATCATTTTTTACAACTAAAAAAGATATTTAATTAAAAAAATTGATTTTGCATATGAATATTTATTCATGTTCATTCTTATTCAAACCAGTTGAATGTGAATCTCTTTTATTTTTTTTAAATTGAATACGCGAATTCTTCTCTCAATTTTTTTAAAAAGAATAGAATTATTAATGGTATTAACAATAAAAAAAATATATCTATCGATTTTATAAGTTACATTTTTTTTCTCTTGCTATTACTCTACATTTTAGAACAATTATAGTATTGTATATAAATAACAAATGAAACAATATAAAAACTAAAATAAAATAATAACCTTTTCTTTTGCCAGAAAATAATAACCTTGAAAAATGTACTTTTCTAGAGTTTGGGAAAGTTTTTTTTTTTTCTGAAATGACAAGTGGGCTTGCAGGAGTGGGCCACGTGGGTTGAAAAAATTAAGGGGGTGTTTGGTTGGGGGTGATCAAAGATCACCTGTGGTGATCTTTGCAGGTGATCTCAGATCACTCCGTGTGATTACACTTTTTGGTTTGGTGTGGTAATCCGGATTACCCCCTTATCACTCCTTTAAGGGTGATCTGGATTACCACCATAAACCCATGTAATCTTTAATCACCGGTGATCTATCACTGGTGATCTTAGATCACTAGTGATCTGGGGGGTGATCCTAACCAAACACCCCCTAAGATTTGAGAATTGAGACCCATTGGCAATTTGGCATTGAGTAAGAAAAAAATACTAGAAATAAAAGAGGAAAAGATATAAAAGTAAAGAAGAGAATCGTGACCGTTGAATTGAAATTATTGGGTCCAACACCAAAACCAAACCCAACCTTGATTACTGGTAGTAGTAGAAAAGTTGGAGTTTTGAGTGTAGAGTGTTGGACCCCAAAAACATAATCAGCCGAAGCGTGTGAGGGCAAAAAAGTCAAAATCGGGCGGTTTTGAGAGACCCACAGAACATACACGTGGCTAATTTGGCAGCCATGATTAAAATTCAGGGCCCTACCGCCCGTGCCAAAAAGTGGACCCTACCCAACCTACCTCTAAATTTCTTTCTTTTTCAATTTCCTAGAAATATATTTACTATGATGCAAAAAAAGCAAATAAACACACGAGTGACGATGCCCAAAACTGTTTGCACTTGCCAACCCTGCTGTGCTCTTTTTACTGTCAAGTACTATTTCAACAATCTAGTATTAGTATTGTATTTTTTCAGTAACAATATTATAAAGTTTGTAATTGTAATTGAGAGATGTAATGATAATTTTTTTTGGCAGAAATAAATTAAAAATATTATTAAATTTATCAATTTAAAAATTGATCAAATTTTGTCCCAAATGATGTGTCATGTGGGGTCATCCCATGTTTTATAGCAAAACCCTACTTAAATAGTGGTGGGATCAGTCTGTTTGACCAATCGTGTAACAACACGTCATAGAGGACCAAACTTCGATTTTTCTAATCATGTAGCAAAACTCTTCGATTATTGCTGACAGATGAAAAGAGACAGATGGAGTACTATTTATTATTTGCTTTACGTGATTAATTGGCATGCAATGTGCCTATTACCTAATTTTATGGGCAATATACCATTTGAAAATAACTACCACTTATGATGTTAATGTTAATAGAGGGACCGATTCAAATTCTCATAGTACAAAATTATGTTTGAGGTGACCAATTTAACTATTTTTAACTCTAATATATATAATATATATGTAATTATAGAGGGTTTTAAGAATTTTTGAGGGGCCAAGGCCTTCCGAGATTATACAATTATCTAACCTTGATGTTAACTGAAACGTAAGTCTAGTTTTTTTTTTTTTTTTAAATATTGGACATATGTCAAAGTATTAATTAATTTACTAATGATAAAAAAAGAATTACATTTAAAACAACTTCACTGAAATTGTCTTCTATATGATACCGCTTACAACCACTTATTCATTTTGAGTTATTAATTAATCTATACTTATTTATGTTGTTTAATTATAATCAAAGTATGCGTCTTTTTTTTAGGCCAATCAAACTATGCGTCTACATCAGTACAATTTCAATGTGGTTTCATGTATTTCTTGGTAAAGTTCCAAACAAATTGTTTGAACAAATGCCATTATATTTATATCTTTATTTAATTTATATGTTTTGCTCATATATATACTTGTTTTTCACAAGCTTGGAGTTCCTAATTCTTTTTGCAATTAACATTTTCTCCAAGAGGCAAGAAGTAATAAACCACAATTAAGGGCATACATATGCATGCAGCCATGCACATCCAAATCCAAAACTTAAAAATTTTCGGTACATCTTAAAGATGAGAATATGTTTTGGTAAATTAAACGTGTAATAATGATGAGTTAACTTATAGGTACGTACGTAGAAATCACAAACACATTCAAATATTCTTTCGTCAATTGGAACTAATTAGAGAGTGCTTTGGTTCATTAGTCAAAAGCTTCTACTTATATGTTATTCAATGAGAATGACGTAAAGATAGAAAATCATTTCATTCAATGATTCATATATATCTTGAACGAAAATCCTCTGCCCCAATTTTGGTGCCCCACTTGTGCCCTATTCATCAAATAATGACACGTGTCCCTTTTCAGTTTTTAATGTTATTCCTTGTTTGCGTAATTAAATTAAATTTTATATTTTCATTCTAAAACCCTATGGGGAATGTATTAAAATTTATGACTAACCCTTATATATAATTATTTATTGTTAATTTGGGGCTAAAACCTGTGTTTATGTGGGTTTTTTATTTTATTTTCTTGTATAAATATTACTTGTTAAAACTTAAAAACAAACAAAGTATAACACAGGGACATGTGGCATGATTTGGTGAATGAGACATGAAGTGGGGCACAAAACTTGGGGCAGGGGATTTCCATCCATATTTCTTATACTAATTATTCATTTTCGGAAAACAGTGTTAATATTAAGACAGTAGGACAATAAATGAAGCAAATTTCCTATTGGGGAATTAATCGTGATTCCTTTCCAAACTATGAGCTGCCATGAATCTTAAGATGTAACCACAATCACATTACTAAATTTGATTATAAGAGACATGACGACAGCTAAGTAGTCGAAAGACAGATTCGTTCCTTTGGATTTGTAGCCATTAAAACTATATATATAGAGTTGTATAAGAAAATGATGATGATGTTCATTTTTACAAGAAAAACTTTCTTAATGACAAAGTTATTCCCAATTAAAGTTGGTTTGGTTTTTCGGGGGCCGGCCCTCATGAATCAACTATATTTCTTGATCAAAGTATATGTAATTTGTTTAATAATCTAACTTTGGTCTGCCTAACTCTCTCCTTTTTTGACAATCTTTGCCTTCGTCTACCCGAATTTTTGAAACTGAAAACCCTCTTTGTCACATGGGGTACGTTGCTTCCAGGCATCTCCCCAATGCCTCCAGATTTTGACTATTTATTGCCATTCAAACAGTAGAAAATATATAAAGCAACAGAATTAGAAAGATACACAAATGTGAAAGTACTCTAGAAACTGGAAGCATATAGTTCAATTCAATGCATGCAACACAAATTTAACTTGTTTACTCCAAAAACGAATCTCGTTCGTTTGCTTTTCCTTACTTAATAATAATTAGCTAGCCACACTAGAATATAATTTAGCTTAATGAAAGACTCAATAATTAAAAGTGGAAGTTTGGGTCAGATTTGTTACTTGATGAATTCTTTAAATTTTTTTCTTCTCTTACGGTCTTAATCTATGACTAACAACTCATTTTGTCAGGTAACTCTTTTGGTTGGTCCATCTTGTGGGCGACCTTGCCAGTATTTAGGCAGTTTTCCGATCTTGTATCTCTTGTGTATACCCTATTCGATGATCATATAGTTTATTCCACAGATACGTACATTTTTATTATAAAAAAAATATATAGTTCAAGAAAAGTGAAAAGGAAAAATTCTTTGGAAACCGATTGGAAACTTCAATTAATTACTTTTTTTTTCCTTTGATTTGTCACGAAGCTATTGCTTGGAAACATAATCAGCTAAAAGAAATGAAGAAGAAAGCATGCAAAAAAGTGTTGTAATTGTCTGCTTTTAGATTTGAAAGGTCCCTAAACCTTTCACGGATTGGAAATATATAAATTGTTTAATTATAACAAATGTTAGCTTCAAAAAGTTGTATGTACATACATGACAAATTAGTTAGAATTATTTGTTGATATTGTACCAAAATAATGAATAATGAAATGGGTTTTGGTTTAAGAATATGAGAATATCAAGTTTCCATTGCCGACCCAATAAAAAATAAGCCATGCAAAAGGGCAATCTGAGTCACTAAAACGTAATGTAGACAAATTAAGTAGCTAAAAAACTAACTAGGAAAGGGGTTAAGGTCAAGATTATGAGACAAAAAACGCTGCTGGTTTTGATTTTTATCAAAAAGTGCTTAATGAAAAAAAGGTCAATTTGGGAGGAGCTGCTTGTTTTCAATAACCTTTACAAGGGGCGGTGTATATATGGTGAAAAGAAATGCCATTTTTTGCTGAATTTATGTTGAGTAGTACTTTTTTATTTTTCTCAAATTATTCAGTGAAGAGTGCCACAATAATGCTGGGTTGTACAATATTTTCATATCATAATTATTAATTATTATATTTATATTATAATAAATCAACTAAAAAGACCATTAGGAAAAGATGTTGAAAGATTGTGCCAAAAAAAAGATGTTGAATTAAAAAAAAAAGAGAGTTTAAGAGTACTATATGCATTCTTTTCTTTAAAAAAAAAAAAAGTACTATATGCATTATTTCAATTTTTACCACAAGGAAATAGTCTTTTTTTTTTGGCAGTAAAAGAGAATACACAAGGAAATAGTCTAATAAGGCTTCTTTGACTATTGTATTTATGCTTGGAAATTACTCGTAATATATTGTGCTATATTTTTGTTTGTTCATTTAGAGAGAATTTGAATTTTGAAGGCAAGCAGCAGAACTTTTGCACCAAGTTGACTAAATAATTAGTTATGACAAATTGAGATTAGACATTTTTATTGTTCTTCTGGAAAAAAGAAAAGATATTTTATTTTTCTAATTAGATTTTTTTTCAAAGCTTTCACCAAGTCTAAAATTCATCTAAATTATCACTATATTATTGTGGATGAATTTCCCAATTAATAATAATTTTCTCATACCAACTGCCAACACCTTCCTAGTTCCTACTATTTGATACAAATTCTGGAAACAACTTGTAATTTACTTTATGTCAATCAGTACTGATTAGAATTTCAATGCAACACCTTTGAAAGGTTATACTTTGAAGTTTCAGCTTTACTAATATTAGAAGTTCTTTTTGAAAAATACTATAAAAATTAGAAAAGTCAAAAACTTGTTATTTATTCTCAAAAGATTGACGCAATTTTAACTTTGATGGAAATGTGTGGCCAAATTGATACAAATTAAACTAAAGGTACTCTGTTTTAAAATGTAGTGAACTGGCAAATTAAACTGTTTTTTGGATGTTAAGTAAAGGAAGTGGCAAGTGGCAACCTTTGATTTTTATTTTGGTGAAATGGCAACCCTGATTTGTAGTTAGATTAATAAAAGTTTTCATTGGACAATGCAGAGAGAAATTGAAGCTTTATAAGGAAACAAATAACGAAAGTTACTTAAATATAGAAAATAAAGAATGGAAAACAGAGAGAGAGAAAAGAGATCAACATGACAACATGCATGCATGGATTATGGATATATGGTTCATAAGCCATCTGAATCTGTAGTATAATTGTATAAATTGGTAATTTCAGATACCCTCTTACCAGAAACTTGAACTCTCTACTCTTACACATCAGAGTCAGAGATGATGAAAAAATAAAACTGGAAAAAAGAATATACATTTTTAGAATAAGGTGTTAATTACTTGAGAATTTTTTAGGTAATTGTTAATTAGAATATGCCCTACCCTTAATAATATAATTATTAAAATTAAAATAATTGACAAAATCTTACTTTTTCCTTCATGTCATTTTACTTAACTTTATGCCGAAATATTGGTCCTTAAGTCTAACCAGGAATTATGCATATGTTTAATACTCGAAACACTAGTAATAGTAATAGTAATATTTTAATTTTACTTGACCGCAAAAAGCTTTTGTTGAATTCATATTCATAGATTGCAGGAAAAATAATTCACAAGTTGCAACAGGAGGAACCACTTTGACAAACAATATACTCTCACCAATCTATTCCCATTTCTTCTGTCAAAAAACCTCAAAACAATCAAATTATTACAGAGAACGACATAGGATTTCCCATTAAGTGGTCCTTCACCATATTAATTAATATAAATATAAATATAAATATAAATATAAATATAAATATAAATATAAATATAAATATGCTGAAACATAAGTGTTTGAATGAGTCTTTTCTTCTGATGCTTACAAATCAATGAAAAAGAAAAAATTGTATTAATTGACTGCTATCAAAAACTTTGCTTAATCCATTTTTCTCATGTCTTAACAGGTTTTCAAGTTTGAACAGGGCTTCAATACTAATACTAGCTAAGCTAAAAACAAAGAGTACCCTGAATGTGAATAAGACAGTTTAATCCTGAAATCCTGCTGATTAATGTAATGATGGTTTAATTAGTTTATTCCATTGTGTTAACAATAATGAGTTTTAAGTACAATTTTTATGATTTGCCAACACACCAACTTGCTGTAAAAGAAAAAAAAAACCCCATAAAATTTTTTTGTTAAATAAAAAAAGATAGAGAAATATTCCCATGGGATCAGATTAGTGTGGTCCCTAAAAAATTCAAAGGTAAGGGAAGGGAAGGGAAGGGAAGAGGGGAGGTGGTCGAAAAGTACAGGTGGCCAAGGAAAGTTATGGCTGTTTCGTCGTTAGTGCCGTGAAACCAAGTTTATAAATTGACTAGACAACCCCAGTTTTTTCATTGTGATTTGTGAGTGTTAGTGCGCTTCTGTGATTTTCACCTTTTCTTTTCTGTTTTTATTTCTCTTCCCCCAACCCTTTCCTCTGCTTATTATAAACCCACACCCCATTGCTCTTTTCCTCCTCACTCTTCTTCTCTAACATCTCTCACATTTCCCATATCTCTCTGTTTTTCTCTCCCACTCTGTTTCATTCTCCCCTGTTCTCCTCAGGTATTAATACATATATATACTATGCATTCAAAACTTTGATGTTAATACACATGTTTTTAAGATTTTATACATATATATTTTGCAAAGTTTTGGGTTTAGAGTTTGTTTTTGATTTGGGGTTTTTGATAATAAAAAAAAATGCAGAGGATTTGATTTGATTTGATTGAAGAAGAATGACAAACCAGCAAAATGTGGTGGTTGTTGATGTGATGAAATCTGGGGGAGTTAGGAATATGTTGGCTCCGTCGTCTTTGGCGGTGGCAAAGTCGTTGTCACCTCAGGACATAAAGATGCTATTGATGAGGTTGGAAACTGAGAAAGGAGGGACTAAAATCAATGCCTGGGTTGATTCCATGAGAGCTTCTTCACCTACTCGCATCAGGTCTTCTGCAACTGATGACAAAAATGAAAATCCCTGGATTGTATGTTTCCCATTTCTCCAACAATATTAGCCATTAATTAATATAGTTAATAACCACTTAATAATTAGCATTAATGAGTTTTATATATATATATATATTTTTGTTGGAACAGGATCACCATCCTTCTGCCTTGAACATGTTTGAGAAAATAGTTGCTGCTTCAAAAGGAAAACAGATTGTGATGTTTCTTGATTACGATGGCACACTCTCTCCAATCGTTGAAGACCCAGATCAAGCTTTCATGACTAGAGAGGTTTCTTCTTAATCCAACTTTGCTTCATCTGAGTAACTCAAAAGGCTTCAAACTAATTCATCGTATATATATTTATATATCAGATGAGAGCAGCTGTAAGAGACGTTGCCAGATATTTTCCAACAGCAATAGTAACAGGAAGGTGTAGAGACAAGGTACATTTAATTTTTCCTAGTGAAAAACATGTTTTTGGTTTAAAATATACTACTAATTATGATTTTGAAATAATATTGATGTTCTTTTTTGCATTATTCATGGGATTAATTCTGCAGGTTTACAGCTTTGTAAAATTAGCTGGACTTTATTATGCTGGAAGCCATGGAATGGACATCAAGGGACCATCTAAAAGTCGCAAATACAAGAAAGTAAGAGCATCATCAGTGTACTTCTGCAAATTTTTGTACTCTTTTTTTGTTTCCTTTTTCATTGTTTTGTTTTATTCATTGTCTGGTTTTTCTGCTTTTTTAAAAAAAATTTTACTGTCAAAACTAACTTTTGTGATATTCAGGGTAACCAGGGAGTTCTCTTCCAGCCTGCCAGTGAATTCTTGCCCATGATTGATGAGGTTTGTTCACTACTGTCTCCCACTACCACCCTCACCCTCATCTTCTTCCTTAGTTTTTTCCTTTCTTCATATTCAAATATTTGCATTATTTACCCTTTTCTTCTAATCTTCCATTAAAATTTCTTTCAGGTGTACAAAGCTTTGGTAGAGAAAACCAAATCAATTCCAGGAGCCAAGGTGGAAAATAACAAGTTTTGTGTCTCCGTACACTTTAGATGTGTTGATGAGAAGGTACAATAACAATATCAACCCATATTTGTCCTTCACCTTTTCATGTTTATGCTATTAAGTCCCCCAAAAGATTTTAAATATTAATTAAGTTTGTTTTAATGTGGTGACAGAGTTGGGCAGTATTAGCCGAGCAAGTTAGATCAGTGCTGAATGAGTACCCTAAGCTTAAACTAACCCAAGGGAGAAAGGTATACTATATATTCCCTACATAATATATATATTTTTATTTTCTTTTTTCATTATTCTCCTTTTTCCCATATTCTTTCATGGATAATAAAATCATATATATTCTTAAAGAAGCAAAAAAGATACTTCACTTTTTATTATTGAGGAAAAAGTGTGTAACAATATATATATCAATAATGTGAATAATAATTAACCATGCATCTTTTTTAATTTGGCTCAAACAGGTTTTGGAGATTCGTCCAACCATCAAATGGGACAAAGGGAGGGCCCTTGAATTTTTACTGGAGGCACTAGGTGAGTAATAAAATGGATGGCCTACCTAATTAAATTTGTAATTATTTTTTTTTTAATAATATGCATGCTATAGTAAAAAAATTAATATGTTGGAGATCAAATTATATTGACATTATTCTTTATTTGTTCCTCTTCAGGATATGCCAATTCAAATGATGTTTTGCCAGTCTACATTGGCGATGATCGAACCGATGAAGATGCTTTTAAGGTACTATATTAATAAACATGTTTTTCATGGATCAATTACTTAATTTGTGCTGTAATTAATTGAGCCTTTCAGTTTCAACTCAACTTAAACAAAAATTTTGTGTTTGCTTTATGAGTAGGTTTTACGTGATAGGGGACAAGGGTTTGGGATCCTTGTTTCTAAAGTACCCAAGGAAACAAATGCTTCCTATTCTCTCCAAGAACCATCTGAGGTAATAATATATTTACTAATTTTAACATGCTATATATAATGGCAAAATTTCCATGTTATGAACAAATTGGTAACAACCTTTTTACTATAAATATAAATATACAGGTTAAGGAATTTTTGCGGCGTTTGGTAGATTGGAAGAAATTGTCGCTGGGAAGGAGCAGCACCATATAATTAGTTGATAATTAGATTTTCTAAATGTGCTTAGACAAAACAGGAAGTTATAATTTGAATTCTCACCCTATGATTAAAGCCTAAAGGGTGGAATGGAATTAATGAAATTACTATGTATTTTTCTCGTTTAGAGAAAGTTTTCTAATTGTAAGTAGCTGCCAATGTTCAGAGGCTATAATTGATATAAATGAGGAAAAAAAAATTAAGAAGAAGGATTCCATAATTTTGGAAATCTTTTTTGCAAACTGTCTCTCCCTTTCTCTTTCCTTTTCACTAAGTCCTCTAGTATAAATTTGCATAATAATAAGTCAATTTGTTTATGAGATATTCTTCGATATCATTGGGTATTCTTTCAGGATGCAATAACCACGTGTCGACGACGAAGTCACCTGCAGCTGCCATATATATATGTCGACTTCTTTACTTCTTTGTTTATAAATTTTGTGTTAATCCATACAAATTAATTGGCCTGGCCAGTTGGAACTGCATGCTTATATTATAGGGAGATCATATATATAAAAGAAATTAATGCAAAACAGTTCACGCTGTTTATAGTAATTGGAAAACAAAACTGAGACTATTCATATAAAAAAAAAAAAATCAACCCAAAATGCCAGGTTCTGCAGCAAACAAACATTCAGATCCTACAAAATCTATTGGTTACTGATTTTACTTGATTTCTTTAACAAGCAACAAGTACACATTAAAAGATTTATTAATATGAAGTTCTTAATCTAATGGAAACTCTCCATATATTATGGGAAATAATCGAGGCAAACACTAATGTTTATCTGTAATCTTTCATAAACAAAGAACAAACCACATATGCCTTACATTATTAGTTTATAACATTGACCAATGTGACAACACATGTCATTTTGTCCTAGTTTTAAGTGCTTCGGAAATCCCTCCCTTTTTCTGTTTTACAGTTGATTATGGGACAGTTAAGTATGGGGAAGTGTCTGAACTATATCTGTTTTACAGATAAGGGAATTTAATTTGCACTTCCATGGCTTGATGCCATGCCACGTCTATAAAGCTCCATCTAGTAATTCTCAGCAGGATCTCTTTTTAAATCGATCGATCGCACCTCTTTGTCTGCGCTGCTGCTATAGATTCATATAGGTTTGGTAAAGCGCGCGCGGTAGAATTAGATAAGATTAGATGATGGATGCGATGATGACATAAAAAGGAGTAAGTATAAGGGTTAATTAGTAGCACATGACCGTGCGTTATGTAACATGTTTGTGTTATAAAGAAAGAAAGAAAGAGAAATATAGTAGCAATCTTTGGAGAATACATCATGGCATACGCAAACTTAATAAACAGTTTGAATAATTTGGAGCTTTCCCGACTAAGTTGATCATGTTCATGCAATAAGAATCTAATATATAATTACTCAGATTAATTAAGTTATTAAACTAGCCGGGGACCATTTTTCATGAAGGCAAAGGCTTTGAAGATCTGAAAGTCTATTACTTTTTGTGTATGCATTTCACAAAAACGTCTATCAAACCAAGAAATTATGGAAATCGAATTTTGGACGAATGCTATTACAATATTACTATAAATATGTAGTCAAACTCATGAAATATTGTGAAAATGTGTTGTTTGTTGAAGGGTTTTGGGAGTCCCACAAACAGCTCGTATTGGCCACATTAGCAAATAGCAACCCCATGTTTGATTACTCAAAATATTAATTATATATATTGATGGGTGGGAGAGCATCTCTTAACAGTTGTCAAGATACCTTTGAGAGACTTGATGAGCGAGAGTCAGACGACAAAAATTGCGACAGTTTTTGAGGTTTGGAAATATATATCTATTTAGGCTTAATTATAATTAATTTGAGTGAAGTAGCCAAGTTTAGATATAGAAATAGCTCAAGAAAATATATACCCATCATTTTCTAATCACTGCTTATGATAATTTGTATATATATGCAAGTGGTTGGTGTTTACACTCCTCTAACAACATGTAGACTATAAGCACAAAAACCTTCCTTCTTTTAGAGCAAAATGAATCAATCAATGACTCTACTCATTTGCTTCACAAAGGATATTTTTCCTTATTTGGCAAAGAAAGGCCAAAGCATCATGAAAGTTGTATTATTTTTTTTATTTTATTGATTTTTTTTTCAAATTATGATTATAATGCGAATTGAAACTCATCAAAGTCTTTATCCTTATGATCAATTCCATGTGCACAAATATGTTTTCCCATTTTTGGGAGGAATTTTGCTTTGTATACAAACCCAATTGTGAATGCTCGTACTAAAATGTTCCCAATGCAATTAAAGACAAAAATTGTACCTATGTATGTTGCCACTTACCTTGTAACTATTCTCATTAACTTGGATTTTAAAGTGAAAAATGGGACCCTTAATATTGATTAATATATAATTACATAGATTATTGATGGTAAAATAAAATGACCACATACAAACAAAAGGTCTTGACAACTTGAAGAAAAAAAGAATTCTTGAATATATACTTACTAATTCTAATGCCTATCATAAATCTATAGTACTACTATTATCTTTTTAGCTAGGAAGTGGATATTTAACAACAACTAGTACTCAAATCATTAATCAAAAACATCAATCATGGGGTGATAATACCTAGGGAAAAAATCTTTATCTCCCCATCCTGTTGAGGTACTACTTTATTTGTCATCATTTAATGTAAGATAAGATCAGTAACAGATTCCATAGGATAGTAATAGATGCATTTGCTAATAATCTTATCCACATTTTCACATTAATATGCATATATGCTTGTAAGTTGTAATTATTAAAACTAATTCATTCCAAAGGTTTTATTCTAACTTCCAAAGCTCCATATAATATATGCACCCACCTGTCATGACTATTATAATTGTAAAAACCTTGTCTTTGGACAACAAACTATAATAACACTGCCCATATTATTATATTATTGATGATAAAGCACATATAATTATTTTAAAAAAATAAGGAGAATTGGCACCATTACAGGGTGCAAGAAAAGATGTATATATAAAATACAATTTGATATATCTTTAAGCAGATTTTTAGTAAAGATAAAAGCAGAAAGCTTTTGCTTTTAAAGCAAGAAACATATAGACTACTAATTAATTGGGTTATGGATGAAATAGATAATCCTTAAAAACATTATAAACTAAAAATAAAAGGAAAGGAGATCTGTGCATGTTTTTAAGATATTATTAGGTGAGTGAAGGAGATGGCCATTGCTCACAAACAGAAGTATAGGCATACACCCATTGGGCACTTGGATTTGAAAGAGCCCACCTCAAAAGATTAAAAAGGAATCTTAAAGTTTGTTTTTTAATGGATCTAATTAATTGCTTTAATATTATATAATTAATTGGGTTATATATATATATATATATGTATATAATTTTTTGTCACAAGGTTAGGTGGTGAAAAGGATACCCACTACTTAGTTGAAGAGGAGGGGGGAGGGGAAGGAAGGGAATCCATGGTTGAAAGAGGAGTTGGAATCCACATTCAAGTGGTTGATTTGAAGAGGGGACATGGACATTGGGGATTTTTAATGGGGACATCTTCAAAACATGCTTTCAAACCCATGAAAATCTCCCTCTCTGGCTCTTTCATACGTGTAAAGAAAGTTATACCACTAGATATTCAACCCCATCATTGGGTCCTTAAAACTCAAAAATAATCTTAATGTAAGCAGAAAGCTCCAATTATTGGAGCAAAAAAGACCCACTTCCCTTCCACAAAACCCAACTAGTGTACTGTGAACCCCATTGGATTTAACAGCTTTCACTCAGATTATTTCATTCATTCATGACTACTTAAGTATATTATATATATGTATGTATCTCCAAAAAAAAAAAAAAAATTAACAATGTTAGATCTCCTATAAAGTAGGTTTTCAAGAATTTTACATTTAAATACTTGTATGTTTTGTTTTATTTTCATTTTTTAAAGGTGAAATCCTTCTTCCTGCTGCTCCCAACAAACCATATATGCTTATATTAATATTAATTAATTTACAATATTAATATTAAATGACTCTTTTTGTGTTTATAAATTCCTTTTAAAATGCCAGTTGCCAGTGTTACAGGCTTACAATCTCAAACCCATGATGTGGAACAGTTGAATCCTCATGTCCATACATTAAAAAACACACAAAACCCCGATTCTTCTTCTCTGTTTAATCAATAAATTATTGTCCTTAATTAAAAAGATAACAAGAGTCTGTCCTTGAGATGTAAAATTGCTCCCTAGAAAATGGTCCTGCATGCTTCCCTGTTTGCTTTGCAGGAGAGATACTCGAATATAAAGGGATCTTTCATAAACGTGTCACCATGGGCGGATGGTCCCCGCATTGAGGGCCGAGCTTTGCAAACGAGAGCTTTGCAGTTGGGGAGGGAATATGAACAATATTCAATGGGTTTCTTTTCTTTTTGCCAATTAAATTTGGTACGGCCATTGGTCAAATATATTCAAGAATTGCATGCTTTTTTAACATTGGATATTCAGATTCCCATGTGATCCCTATAGTTATATGATCATGACCTTGGTAGAGGGAGCAAATTTTTCAGGTGTTTGTATTTCAGGGTTGTTGCTTGGATCTTACCCATCATTCATAATTTTGTTTCTTCATTATTAGTTACTGTCAAAAAAAAAAAAAAAGATAACCTACCCTGACAGATCAAAAAGCATACCCCTAAATGCACCAATCATATTCATATATAATTATATATATCCAACTTATATTCTCCTAACAAACCCACAAATCCCTAGCCAATTATTAACCAAAAAAAATATACTGTAATGTGAGAAAAAGGCCTGGGGCATGCAGCTTATGAATAGTTTGCTTTGCTACTATTATTTGGCCCTTGCTGCTATATACAAAAATAAACTCACTCTTATAGGCTGGCACCTGGAAACTAATTAGAAAACTTAACTCTTAATTAAAGTAGTATTAATTGAATATAAGAGAAGGCTAATGTACATGGAAACTGGCACTTAATCCGAATCAGCTTAGCATATTTTAGTTGTATTTTGGGACTTTGTTTATAATAACCAGCCAGGGGTTAATTGCGGTGGGGACCTGTTTTCCACCATTGCTAATTAAATTGATCTATATTATTATGAAGAAATTGACTCTGAAAAGTTTCAATACTTTAAAGATGATCAGGTTGTATTATATATGATATAGGATTATTATATTATATACAAACATAAGGGCACCTGGGTGGACTTAGATGATAAGGTGATTGGAAGATTAAGATCGATCGAGATGTTTCTGTTTTGAAGCTTCTAGTTAGTGTAGTGGTTTCTTTTTCATTTTTTAATCTTATTTTGTGCCTAAAAAAGAGAGAAATGATCAGAAATGGTACCCCTTTTTATATTAAAAAACAATACTATACTATAAATAGAATAATAATTGGACGGCGAAGTTGTATTTTTGTAGCAAATAATGGTGGAAGGACTTCGGCTTGTCACCGTGTTTAAGAAAATTTATAGCCATGAGCCCCATGACGACTCATGCATTGGCATTGGCATTGGCATTGGCATTGCCCGGCCTAGCGTCTAGCAGCAGATCTAGCAGTGCTGTGTAGGCTGTACCTAGACGCATATCGAACCTGCAGGAGGGGCCAGCCGGTTGAGGAATTAATCAAGCCATTCATATATATATATATATATATATATATATATATATTTAAAGGCAAATAGAATTTTATTTAATATTGAAAGGAAGCATCAAACATAACACAGCAGAGTCCAAAACAAAGATGAGCCCAAAGTACCAAACAAAAACCAAACAAGCTCAAAAGACACAACATGAGTTAGAACTCTCCATGCCAAGTTTCTTGCTTGAGATGACTTAATTTGCTTCTATTGGGAACCGACATAAAACCAAGAATGAAGAATCAAACTTCAACCAAGACGAAATCCACTCAAGTCACGATTTGAAAGCAGCACTAAGATGTTGGAATTAAAAACCTTCCTTCGCTAATTGCGGCAGCCCCAAAAAGTTCCTCATGCCTCTTTAATCCCCCAAGGTGAATCTCTCAAATTCTTGGCTTGAGTATTGATTTCGACATCAAGCCATTCATATATGTTATAATAAAAAGATATATTGCCGATCAATTGATAGTTGGTTGATCAATTGATACTTGGTTGAGCTGGTAATAAGGCGTTACACCTCTGTTTGTAAGGATTGAAGTTCAAATCTTGTCGATGCATGGTTCACATTGGTTCATGCTTGTGTACAATCAATAGTATTAATTAAGCTAGCTAGAAAGTTGCTGTTCTAGATGGTCTTGGTAACATCTTACAACTATATTAGGAAATGAAAATCCAGTTCTTATTATAATATATAATATAATATACTGCCATATATTCTCAATTAATTAACAAATGTATTGTTTTTTTTTTTTGAAAAAATAATATACTACTAATAAATAGATCAGATAAACAAACTCTAAAGTTCTGGGTTAATTTGACTAGAAAAAATAAAGATGTCAGCCGGCCATTCTTATTAATTGCTCTTCAAAATGAGATAACAAATCAAAATTTAAGAGACTAAAAACAATAAATGCTAAGACCAATCATTGTCACAATCATGAGTTTACAACCCCCAATGATCAATGGGAGCTCATTACACTACTACTACACTTCTAAAACTTAATTCTTCGCTAGTTTTCGTAATCAATTTTTAACAATATATTCTTGAACCGATCTACCATCAAATTTGAATGCATTAATTAATATTCTTCACATTCCGACTAGTTAAAATCCGAGCTCGAATTCTGTCCGGCACATAACATATATATTCAAGGAGAGACGTATATACATGAATATATGTGGAACACGAGCCATCTTCATATATACAAAATGCTCGCTTTCACTTTGTACCAAACTCTGGCTTGAGATCATATGCGCTCAAGGCTTTATAAGATGCGTATAAATGATCCATGCAAGGATGGCGAGAACCAGAAGGAGGACGACAATTATGAAGACAATGCAACACCATAGACGAGAGCAACAAGGTGTATCCTTATTACCTTGAATATTATTGTTTTGATGGCGTTGAGCTATCAATGCATTTTCAGGGGGCGGCACGCGGTAGATTTGATCTTTGGGGACCTGGATTACGTAGGTTCCTGATCTAAATGCTGCCTCAGATTGTTGGACCTGTACAATTTCTTGATGAATAGTGTTATTAGAATTAGGGTTATCGATCGGGTCGGTAGGTAAGGTGGCCCGCTCCTCCATAGAACGATGGGGAGCGGTGGAGAGAGGCGGAGGATGGAGGAGGGAAAAGGTGGTTCAGGTGAAAATGGGAGAATATTATTGGTGGCGACTACGGTGATGTTGCATGGGAGGTGTGGTGACGCTGCATGCATGGGGAGACAATGGGAGGCTGAAACGGAGTTTGCAATGATTGATAATTTTTGTTAATTTTTGATTGAATCAGCAACTATTTTTAGAAATATTTAGTGGTTCAACCGATCAAGGGGCTAAATAAAAGGGTAAATGGATCGATATATAATATTAATCACATGTATCTTACACCGAAGGAAAAAAAAATTGTTTAACGTTTGTTTCTATATCTGGAAAAATTTATACTTACGAATTCTTTCCCAACAATTGCAAACAATATCATATATACTATATATAAAAGTACGAATAAGGAGAAACTTTATGTTTTCGATTATACCCTTTTTTTCAAATATATTTCTAAATTGTCATTATTAAAATATTTTATTTATGTCATTATTAAAATATAATTTTATGTATTTTTTCCGATTGTACTATTTTTTTCAAATGTATTTTTAAATTGTCATTATTAAAATATATTTTAACTATACCATTATTAAAATATAATTTTGTGTACTTTTTTTCAAATATATTTCTAAATTCATAATTTTTACAAAGTATAATTTTTTTAATCAGAAATTAATTTAAAAAAAGGTAGGATAAACGATATTAGAAGCGTGAGAAGCCCTTCAGTTTTTTTGGCGTTGAGTTATATATTTTTATTAGTATTGTGGCCCAAAATTGAGGAGAAATTTCTCGGGTCAATTTTTGCAAAATTTTAGCTGAAATAGTGTACTAACCATCACGGTTTTTGACTAATAAAAACGCGTTCCGGAGCTCTGGCTCTGTTTTGCATGATTTTTTGCGTCAAGTCTCATTGAAATAACTATATTCATCTAACCAAATCTTACCCACATTGGATTTAAGGATTTGTTTTTACGAGCATATGAATCATGTTTCGATTCAATTAGGAATTAATTCGGAAAAATTAGGAAAAACGATATTAGAAGTGTGAATAGCATTTCAATCTTTTTGGTGTTGAATTATATTTTTTTATGAATATCGTGGCCAAAAGTTGAGGTAAATTCTTTCGCCTCAATTTTTACAAAATTTTAGCCAAAATACCACAGTTTTTGACTAAAAACGCGTTTTGTGGCCTCGGCTCAATTTTACAAAATTTTATCTAACGAAATCTCAGCCACATAGGATTTAAGGATTTGTTTTTACGAGCATCTCAATCTGGTTTCGATTTAATTAGAAATTAATTTGGAAAAATTAGAAAAAAAAACAATATTAGAAGCGTGCGAAGCCTTTCAATCTTTTTGACGTTGAGTTATATATTTTTTATGAATATGGTGGCCGTAAATTGAGGAGAAATGTTTCGTGTCAATTTTTGCAAAATTTTAGCCGAAATCGTGTACAAACCATCACAGTTTTGACTAAAAGCGTGATTCGTGGTCCCGCCTCTATTTTGCATGATTTTTGGCGCCAAGTCTCATTGAAATATCTATATCCATCTAACAAAATCTCAACCACATTGGATTTAAGGATTTGTTTTTACGAGCATTTGAATCATGTTTCGATTTAATTAGAAATTAATTCGAAAAAATAGGATAACCGATATTAGAAGCGTGAAAAGCCTTTCAATCTTTTTGGCGTTTAATTATATATTTTTTATGAGTATCATAGCAAAAAATTTAGGAAAATTCTTTCGGGTAAATTTTTATAAAATTTTAACCAGAATCGTGTATTTATCATCACGGTTTTGGTAACAAAGGATAATAACAAAATGAAACATATGAAAAAAAGTTGTATATTCGTAGCCTGTTTGCATTTCAATAATGAGATGCGGTTAATTTATAATTAGTTTCATATATATTTAATATTTAATTTAAAAATTGCTTCAATTTAATTCTATTAGATTAATAATTAATGTTTTGACTTATAATTAATTTCAATTATTTAAATTACTTTTTAGTTTAAATGCGTTCGGTCACGTGCAACGCACGTGAAAAATAAAACTAGTCCAATTAAAAGTACTTTTCTTGTTTCGCCCAACAAAGGTGGGTAAACCCAAATACTTCTCAATAATGCTATGTTCCTCCACTGCGAAAATCCCCTTCACATCATCTCGATCAGTAGCCTTAGTATTACTGCTAAATAAAACAACGGATTTCTCAAAATTGATCTTTTGACCCGAGCATTTCTCATAAATCTTCAAGTAATCTTTCACCTGCTTGCTCTCCGCTAAATTTGCTTTTCCAAAAAGCAAGCTGTCATCAGCAAAAAACAAGTGACTCACTCGTGGCCCATGTTGGCTAGCAGAAACACCACTTAGCAACCCATCTACCTTCTCTTTTGATAAAAGAGCAGATAACCCTTTGGTACATATCAGGAACAAATATGGAGACAACGGATCCCCTTGGCGCAATCCTCTTTCAGGACTAAACTCATCAGTCACATTACCATTTACAATAACAGAAAAAGAAACCGACCTAACACAATGCATGATCATGTTAACCCATTGTCTCGCAAATCCCATCTTCAACATAATAGCTTCTAGAAAGCCCCATTCAACCCTGTCATACGCTTTGCTCATATCCAATTTCAATGCAAAGTACCCTTGTTTTCCTGTTTTCCTATGCTTCAAAGCATGCAGTAACTCAAAAAG
>AWUE01016086.1:0-20507 GCA_001974825.2 Corchorus olitorius | reverse complement strand
ATTAAATCTAATATCTTTATAACTATTTTATTTTTATCATTTTACTATTTTAATTAAAAAATCTTATATATTAGAATTTTTTAATATATTTTTATAATTTTACTCAACTAAAAACTCTATTTCTATTTAATAAAATCTAATATCTTTATACCTATTTTATTTTTACCATTTTACTAATTTAATTAAAAAACTTAGATATATTAGAATTTTTAAAATATATTTCTTAAATGACATTATTTAAATTTTACAGTTTTTTTTAGAAATAAACTTTTACAGTTATTATACTAAAAACTTTATTTTTATTTAATTAAATTTAATATTTGATATTTTTTTTACTTTTTACCATTTTAAATTTAAAATATTGGAGGAAGTAGTCCCGGACCCATTTCAATTATAATGTAAACTAATAAAAGTATTATTATTAAGTTTAAAAGTTAAAATAAGTTACCTAATCATTAATTATTCATATTTGTTTAACTAATTATGTAAAAAATTATTTAAATTTTAATTATTGTGATTGACCTTTTTTCTATTTTTGGAGTGTGTATTTGTAGTTTAATGTATTGAAGTGTATAACAAGAATTTAAAGTTTTTAAATATAAAAAGAAGAGTAACATTCAATTATTTCCTTTGACTTATATAAAGTTGGAAGAGTCAATTGGGCGGGTTGAACGAATTTCGAGTCATCTATGTCCAGGTCAAATGAGTTAGGTAAATTTTTCGGGTGATTTGGATTTCGGCTCATCTGGCTTTAGGTCATTCAGGTCTAGGGTCAGGCGGGTTCGGGTTTTGGCCTCAGGTCACTCGGGTTCTGGATCATTCGAGTTTTGGGTTTTTCTGGTCTAGGAATATCTTTATTATTCGATTTATTTTACAATCCACTACCAGTGAAGTTCAGCAAACTACATATATATGGGGTTAAAGAGTTGATATATGTGTTCCTTTATATATTAATTTTGAATATTAAACACGTAATTAATTATGAAATGGGGTATGTATTGAAATAAATATTGGTTATATAATATTTAAATTTATGTTCTTTTATTACATCAATTAAAATTATAAATTAATTAATAATATAAGTATCAATAAAAATGAAATAGAATTACAACCCTTACTGGTGAGATTATTAGTACGGTAGTAAAATTTAATAGAAAAAATTGTCAAGAAATATATACTATATATTATTTTTAGTGGCTATGGAAATTACTTAAAACCCAAATTGAGGATTAATGTGGTGGCTCATTTTGGCTTTTTTTGGTCTTTTCTCACTTTTCGGGTGACTAAAAAGGCCCTCGATGAATTTCCTCCCTTACTTTTCCTGCAACCCTTTTTTGTAATTTACTATTTTTATATTTATGATTAAGTGTGTTTTAATTACATATTAATTGTGTCTGAATATTAGGATTTACTGGTTCAACTCCTCTGCCAGAATTCCAAAGGACTGGTGCTATAAATGTATCTTAAATAACGGTTGATTCATGGGTAAACTATTGACATTCTAGTTCTGTTTTCCTTTCGTCTTCTTTTCTATTTGGGTGGGTTTCTTTTTCCCTAACATTTCTCTGAATTGGTTTCACATGAACTCCGTTCTGTTTCCTAAAATTTCCAAATGAACGTTGATAAGATCCTTCCATTTAATTTAGCAGCGCCTTAAGATGACATAACCTAAAGTGGAGGGCTTTCACTTCTCACCGCAACATTTTGAGCTAAATCTGGATTTATATTATAGTTAGCCAATACTAAGTACAATGATTTTGTGATGCATTGTGTAAATTACATATGTTCCTGCAAATGCTCTCAACTAATTCAATTTTCCTACGACGACTATACATGCTCCTTGACTACAAAAAATTAGGCATTCCTTATGTAGAAGCCAAATTCTTTCACCTACCCGAGTTCAATAATTCAACAAGTGCAATCAAGATTAAAAAATGACCGTAGTGTACTATGCTTTTTTAGATGATCAACATACATTTCAAGCAACAATTAATATTAGCTTTATTTTGATGAATTATCTAGAGATGGAGGAGTAGAATATTAGCTTTATATTGATGAATTCCCTAGAGATGTAGTAGAATTTAAATAATGCACTTTTAGAATGAAAGAGAGGTCATGTGTTTTGTTTTATATATGCGAATTATTTGTTTCGATGTATGAGTTTCTCCTAACTGATTAACTTATAGCCAATGCATTATCTTCTTACTAACCGACTTAAACAATTACAAAAAAATATTGTGCTAATAAGAAGATAACTGCAGCGCAAGCGCAGGCCGCCCTGCTTGTTACTAATTAATTATTATTATTTATTCATTATGTAAAAAACAAATAACTAATTATAATTTTATCATAAATTATTCATATATTTGATTTAGTATTTATTCATATAATTATTGTCCATATAATGAAGTTTAAAAAATTTAATCATAATAGGTAAAATTATAATAATAATATAAATTTTATTGGATAAATGATAATTTAGAATGTATGGTTAAAATTATAACAATGTGTATTTTATTGAATAAAACATAATTTTAGTTTATAATATTCTTGGGTCATTCGGGTTAACTTCTCGGGTCATTTAGGTTATAAATTTGCCGGGTTTGAATAGGACGAGTTCGGGTCGTTTACTTTATCTGATCAATCAGGTTCGGCTGGGTTGGACAGGTTATCGAGTTTGGATCAAGTTTTGATAACTTTACTTATAATTAATTGCAATTATTGTCTTAATTTTCTTCTAATTTAAACACGAGGGGTCACGTGCAACGCACGTGGAAGTGAAGACTAGTATATATAAAAGTACGAATAAGGGGAAACTTTATGTTTTCCAATTATATCCTTTTTTTTCAAATATATTTCTAAATTGTCATTACTAAATAATATTTTAATTATTCCATTATTGAAATAATGGAAATTTAGATTATCCTCATTAATTAGAATCCAACGTGGCCAATAGGATTGCTCCACATATCTTTAGCATCTGAATTTTCGTCCAAAAATTTCAAGGACAAAATCGTCCACCAGAACAGCAAAACTAGGTCTCGAGATATACATAAAAGTTGTAGATCTTGAAATCCTCTTTCCAACAGTACCTTATTTACATTTTTCTAAGCTCTGAATCAAAAGTTATGAATTTTCTTCCAAAACTGCTTTTGTGAAGTTCTCCTTCAAATAGGATTTAACAATGCTGCATTAGGGATGAATCATTACTGCATCATAAATATTTATTGGACTTGGACTCCTTATTTGGGCTTCCACATTTACGAATTGGGTCTAAAAATATCAAATTTAGCCTTCAAGATATCCGGCTTGGCAATTTGGGTTTCATGGACTCAAACGGGTCTAATGGGTCTACTGGCCGAAATGAGACAAAATCAATAATTTCTCAAAATCTATACTATATATAAAAGTATGAATAATGAGAAACTTTATATTTTCCGATTGTACCATTTTTTCAAAAATATTTCTAAATTGCCATTACTTAAAATTAGACTTTTATGTTTTATATATTATTATTATTATTATTATTATTATTATTATTATTATTGGCCAACCCAATTTCTACTATATATATTATTATTTATTTATGATTTATTTTTAAGTTTAAATCTTACTCAAACTATTTTATATATTATATTTCTAACTACTTATCCAAATTGAAATTATTAACGATGATAATAAATACGTAGCAAAAAAAAAACGATGATGATAAATATATGATTGTTGCATTTGTAATTTTGGTATCATTTTTCTTAAATGTATGTCCATAAGGTACAATGACCATGAAGAGAGTTTGAATTTATCTTTTTCCATTTTAAAATTTCTGTTATTTTCGCAGTTATAAAAAAAACTATCGTCTAGGTATGGTATTGATAACTTCTTGTCATACTTTGAGAATTTCATTTTCCTTTATCACTCTTTTTAACTTATTTTCTTCATTATTTTCATTACTATGTTTGATGATTGCTTAAAACAATTTTTCAAAGGAGTTGAATTTGTAAACGTATAATCATACTATAAGAACTAAACCGGAGTTGAATTTTTAAACGTATAATCATATTATAAGAGCTAAATCAAATTAGATTGCCAAAAAAAGCCAATAAAGAGTAAATTATTTTCTTCATTTTTTTCAATACTATGTTTGATGATTTCTTAAAATGATGTTTCAAAAGAGTTGAATTTTTAAACGTATATACGAATTTTGATGATTGTTTGCTTTTGTTCTTATGAAGAGCTTACTATGAATGATTTATATAGTACTAAATAGAGGAACTCAACTTGATAGAAATTGTCGAAATTTCATACTATAGTATCAAAAAATTATAGGCAGATTAACAAAATCTCATAGGGAGGTTATCAAAAATCGTAGGAAGATTACAAAATTTCATATGAAGGTTTATTAAAATTTCATATTTAGGTTATCAAAATTTCATATGGAGTTTATCATAATTTCGTAGTTAATTATCAAAATTTCATAGCGTGATTATCAAAATTTAATAGGATAGTTATCAAAATTTCATAAAAATACTCAATCGAAACATATTAGGCCACGTGCAACGCACGTGAAAGCTAAAACTATATATATATATATATATATATATATATATCTTACTACTATATAAAATAACGACCTCAAAAATCTTAATTGGGAAATTTCATAAATACCCTTAGCATTATAATATAATAAGTTTTTAATCATTGTTTTTTAGTCATTAAACTTTTTTTATCAATTATGAAAAGATAATAATTATGATATATACTTCCCAACATTATTTGAAAATTTTTTATTTATAATTTATATTTATTTAATTAATTTGTTGGTGACTACAAGGATTTTTTTTTTTTAACAAAATCACCAATTTATTAAACAAAAATTAAATTCAACGGCAAACTTTGTATTTAAAGTAGTTAATTGCTATAAAATTGTTCTGTTTGGGAAATTGACTACATGAATTATCACTAATTGGAAGCTACAAAAATTATGTTCGGCATGTTTTCCATGTACTTAACAAAAAAAGTAAAATCAATGTGAATTAGATTGATAATAAATAATTATAATAAGACACAAATCGTCTTTCAATTATTTTTGTTTAGATTGATAATGGTTTTTGTTTTTGGTAATTAAGGCAATTAGGGATGAACCATAGTCACTAAAGTTAAGAGTCTAACACTCTATCACCACGTTTTAATTGATTTTTTTGTGTGTCTAAAGCCCTAATTGATTTTATGGCTTTTTGAGGTGATACAATATTCAAATCTTATTACAATCAGATAATTCATTATAATCTCAATTACATCCAATGAGAAATAACCAAACAAACTAATTATGATAATAACTACCATAAACAAATAAGCAAATTCAGCATAAAGCTGCACAAAACCCACACGCATAGGTTGATTCAGAGAATGGTCGATTCAGAGAGCATGCACCTTACCATTGAGGCAAATGCTCAAGTACAAATTGATTTTATGGTTCATCACAAGCATTTATCACAAATTGATTTTAATAATATTTTTATTTTTATTTTCTATTTATCATATATTTTACTTATTATTATTTATAACTTTGCTTTTCTTTGTAGTTGAGGACTATGAAGTATTATCTCTCACATTGTAACAAATATTACAACTAATTCATTATCATAGATATTCCTATGAAATTATGATTATCTCCCTATGATAACCTCCTTATAAACTTTTGATAACATTTTTATGAAGTTTTGATAACGATACTATACAATTTCGAAAACCTTCCAATCAAATTTCAAGAACTTCCCTATGAAATTTTGTTAACCTCCCTATAGAATTTTGAAAACATTGCTATAAAATTTTGATGACCTCCTACTGAAATTTCGATAACCATCCACTTAAATTTTGATAACCACACTATGAAATTTTGATAATCTCCATGTGAAATGTTGGTAAGCACACTATGATATTTTTTATAACCTCCTTATGAAATCTTAGTGATCATAATTCACACTGTGAAATTTTGATAATCACACTATGAAATTGTTATGATCTCAGTATGAAATTTTGATAAAAATTCATATAAAATTTTGATAAATCTCCCTATAAAATTTTGATAACCTCCTTATGAAATTTTGATAATCACAAATTTTGATAACCTCCCTATGATTTTTCGATAATTAACTTCAATATGAAATTTGTTAACCTCCCTATGTAATTTTGATAACCCCTATAAAATTTTGAAAACTAAAATATGAAATTCTGATATCCTCCCTATGAAATTTTGATAGTCCCCCTTTGAAATTTTAATAACCTTCATACGAAATTTTAGTAACCACACAAATGCAATTTTGATAACCTCCCTTTGAAATACCACACTCTAAGTTTTTGATAATAACATTATGAAATTTCGATAACCTTCCTATGAAATTTCAATAACCTTCCAATGAAATTATGCTAACCTCTCTATGAAATTTAAAATAATCATACTATGAAATTTGAAACCTCCATATGAAATTTCAATAACAACAATATGAAAATTTTTCATAACCTCACTGGGAAATTTTGATAACCTTGATTTAAAATTTTGATAACATTCTTATGAAATTTTGGTAATCTGATCTCTATGAATTTTTGACCAACTACTCTATGAGATTTTGATTGCTTCCTGATGAAATTTTGATAACTATACTATAAAATTTTAATAACCCTCGTATGAAATTTAGATTTTTCTAATATTACTATGAAATGTCGGTAACCACACTATGAAATCTTTGATAACCTCCTTATAAAATTTTGATAAACTCGCTATGGAATTTTGATAACCTCCCTATGAAATTTTGATAACCACACTATGAAATTTTAATAACTTTTCTATAAAATTTTAATAACATAATCCATATGAAATTTTGAGAACCACAATGTGAAATTTTGATTACCTCTGTGTGAAATTTTGACAATCTTCCTATGAAATTTTGATAATCACACTATATTTTTATATAGTAGTAAGATTACATTTTCCAAAAATTGATAAAGGTACTAATTATGTTGAGAAACTTTTATATTGACGATGATACCCTTATTTTTTAAAAATATTTCTGAAACACCATTACTTAAAATTGGGCTTTATCTTTAAGTTGATTTGGACTTGAATCTTAGTCCATGTGAAAGGCTATTTTTATAATTTTTAATCAATTATTCAGGTTTTAAGATTTTATTTTACTAAAAACTCTATTCTCATTTAATTAAATCTAATATACTTATAAATTCTATTTTTTGAGAAACTTTGTAGAAGAACAAAACTGTTAAAAAAACTAAAAATACCAAATAGAAAAAAATCTAAAATACTAAGCTAAATTTAAAAATAATGATATTCTTGAATTTTGCTTTGTCAGAATTCTTGAAATTAATTTAAAAGAAATATTTTAGGAGTTTCAGTTTCAGATTAATCGAATCAATCAATTTTTTTTCTGTTATGGTTTAGCCGAAAGGAGAAGAATGATTAAGCTATACAAGAGTAAGTGATCCTATGATTTTGATTATGTTGTCTCTGTGTGGTTATAAAAAAATTTCATAGTGAGATTATTAAACTTTCATGGTGAGATTATCAAGCTTTCATAAGGAAAATTATTGTTGAGCTATAATAGCACGAGTGAATGATCCTATGATTTTGTTTTGTTGCCTTTGTGTGGTAATCAAAATTTCATAAGGAGGTTATCAAAAATTTCATAAGGAGATTATCAAAATTTCATAGTCCAGTAACCAAATTTTATAGGGAGGTTATCAAAAATTAATACTATGGTTACCAAGATTTCATAGTGCGGTTACCAAGATTTCATAGTGCGGTTACCAAAATTTCATAGTGCAGTTACCAAAATTTCATAGAGTGGTTATCAAAATTTATAGGGATTAGGTTATTAAAATTTCAAAGGAAGGTTATCAAATTTTTTTTGTGGAATCAAAAGATTATGGTTATCAAAATTTCACAGTGTGGTTATCAAATTTTCAAAGAGAGGTTATCGAAATTCCATAATAAGCTTATCAAATTTTCACAGTGTGATTATCAATATTTCTACGTTGAAGCATGAAAACTACTACCAAAATGACATAGAAATATATATTGAAAAATTAATACAAAATAGGTTCCCGTTCATTACATTTGAATAGGGTCTACTGGAAAGTGCACTTGCCAAATAAAGCTTTCTAAGAAGCCTAAAACCTCAACTTCCCGTTTTAGCACGTTTGTGCACAAAACGTTGTTATCGCTCATTCCAAAAACATTATTTGTGAAACCAATGCTCAAATGTTGTGTTTTAGAGTAAGTAAGCTCATTGAAAAGTGGGCTTGCCCAAAAAAAAAATTCTTCAAAACCTAAAACTTGAACTTCTTGATTTTATTGTTCTTGAGAAAATGTTCATTCCGAATACGTTATTTGTGTAACCAACGCTCAAATACCGTGTTTCGGAGTTAGTAAAACTATTGGAAAGTGACTTGCCAAACAAAGGTCTCTTCAAAGTATAGAAGCTCAACTTCATGGTTTTGCGAACAATACAACTCTCAAATATCGTGTCTTGAACTGAGTAGAGCTTATTGAAAATTAGGCTCATCAAATAAAGTTCTTTTTAAGAAAACCAAAAAAATCAATTTCACGATTTTCTGCATTTCCACACAACATTTTTTTCTTCAAAAGACGCTCATTTCAAATGCGTTTTTTTTAAAATCAACGCTCAAATGTCGTGACTCAGAATAATTTGATAAATGATATAATGAATGGTTTTAAATTCGTTGATACATATATAACTTTTTTTCAAAATCGTTATAGCTTTTTCAGTCACAAAGTATTGTAAATTTGATAACCTCATTTATTGATTACATTGTCACCAAAATTACTTATCATTAGATGTTATTGGATTTGTTGGCGTAAAGTATTTCTCGTAACTATATAGCTTTTTTAGTAACTGTATATTATAAATTTGATAGCATTCATTGTTGATGAAATTGTTAACTAATGAAAATTTATTGAATTTGTTGGTTCACATATAGTTTTTGATAATATATATAACTTTTCAATAATTAATTACTGTAAATTTGATAACTTGTATATATTATGGATAAAAATGGTTAAAGTTTACTTATAACGAAAAATTGATGAGTTTATTCGTAATAATTTTTAGAAATTTGGACAATTTTAATAATTTCAAAATTAACAAAAACATTATATTTTACAACATATAACTTAAAATCAATTTTCACTAAACTTCAATTACACGTGTTTCACACGTGGCAATGTATATATATATATATATTGTTAATCTAAGTAAGTATTCAATGTATAAAACTGCATGCCAATAATCGTTTAAATAAGCTAAATTCTATATTTCTTTTAAGGGCCTATATATGATGAAATAAAAAATCAACCATGCAATTATTTTTTTTTAATTTGTTCTAAACCCTCCAATATTCGGTGAATAAACTGGGTCTCGATTAATTTGGAGTCGAGTTGCATTAGTCATTGGATCCTAAATAGAGGAAAGTTCTTTCAGCACCTATTTTTTTGATTTTTCATGCAGAAAACTCAACCAAGACGTTACCTTACCTAATAGACATTAATCTATTTCCAGTCAATCATACAATTTTCTTTGATGGAAATAAACAAAACCAATTAAAGCTAGGATCTGGGAACAAAGAAGGGGCCGCAGAGCCCAAAGAGATTAGTGTAGGCTGCCAAGGGCCTTACTGCGGATTTGGGGTCACTTTCAAAAGGATGGGTAGCCTGGATTCTTAGATTATTGGGCTTTTTAACTTATTAATGTATAATGGGCTTTAAGTTCCAAAAGTGTGCCATTAACATTTAAGTCTTTTCTTCGGAAACCAACAAACAAGGAGCCTGTTTGGTTTACACTCCGAAGAGCGCACATACCAAAAAAAGATCGGAAAGACAAAAACATCAATACCGTTGTCAGGCTGAGCCTTTCTCTAGCTAGACTCAAGACAAATCACACAATGACACTAGCACACAAACAAGATTTTTTTATTACATGACAAAATCTACACTTGGGTTTTTGTTTGATTGAAGAATGAATCAAATTCCCCTGTTGGAGACTCACCCACCATAATCAGGTGCGCAACGCGGATCGGATCCGGATTAGTCAGGATAAAGCCTTGAATAACAGATGGGAACAAAAAATAAAAAATAAAGAATGAATCAAATTACGTAACAATTTAATTTTACAAACCCTTTACACAGTTTAAATGCATTTCTTTTTCCTGTTAAGGATTTTTTTTTTTTTCATTCGGAGTAATGATTCCTCTCTTTGGCTTTTTCCCGCAAATTCTTCAAATGCCATTTTGAATGAATTGATCTTTAAGCAAAAGGGGTGGCAATTTAGACTTGTTGTTGAAGCCTAGACCCTCACTAGTCATGATCATCATCAAGCTCATATGCTTCAAAAATCAAAAAGTCTTTGCCTAATTACCTTCAAATTGATTTTCCTTAATGAACAAGTCAATATGATTATTGTTTAAACTTTAATAATGAACTCTAAGTCTCTAACATAATATATAGTCTAAGTTAAATTTATTATTATTATTATCGTTATAAAAATATAGAATTAAGCTCGTAAGACTTAACATAAACTAATCCTCATAAGATAAGATAGCATCCCCAATATAAAATATCTTTCCATAATTTAAGATATAAATTGGACAAAAACAATATGTTTTTGGTTGGACGATCTTAACCACTTGATAGGAAGCCTTTAATTAAGTATTTTATGGAATTATTGACAATAAAAAAAATGTTCAAAACCACTCTATGTTATTTCATAAAACAATAACAAAAAATTAAAAAATGATGATATGATAACAGTTGTATTACTATAATATAATATTACTACATGGAATATAACAGATATCCTTAGGTAATTCCCAGTATTTTAAATTCAGAGAAAATATATTTTCTATTTGCATTTCCAAATTCCAAATCCAAACCCTTCATTCTTTGGATTTTTTTCAGATCATATTGTAAATTCGCCAGCTAAACATTGCTTTTGATCACTAGTATAACTTTCCTACGCAAAATATTGTTTTTGATACCCTCAAGAGTCAAGATCAACCTGAAAATTAACACCGAATTAATCAACCAGATTAATTAATCTGATTACATGAGCAAAATGAATCGTAATTAAAAATTTCAAAACGGTGGAGATGTGATAATTAAACGACACCACCAAACTGATCATGACGCATTACCCGCCAAATTGTAATTAGGTTAGGCCCCATATTTCCCTGGTCAACGGTCAAATCTGCTCCAGGGGTCCTGACCTCACCTTCCTTTCCTTAATGATGCTTTTTTACCTTCAATATAGTATTTCTTTTATCATCTTCTTCTTCCAAGCTTTAAAAGCTCCGAAAGCTTTGCTCAGTTTTGAAACGAAAAAGATATCCCATAACCAGAAAGCAAATGGACAGATTTGATCAGCTGCCGGATTCTCTGATCCTCTTGATCTTCAACTCACTCTCCGACGTCAAGGCCCTCATACGCTGCCGTTGCGTCTCCAAACGATTCAACTCACTCGTCCCGCAGACCGAGTCACTCCTCTTACGAATCGACCGTGTCATCTCGTCCGAGTCGGACTCCGACTCCCCGTTCCTCACACTTCTCAAATCCTTCCTCAACCTCATCTTTCCAAAGGCCAGCTCGGCCCAGCTCCCGAGCCGGAGCCACACATACCCGGCCCAAATCCTCTCACGGTTCCAACGAATCAGGGAACTCCACGTGGAATTACCCGCCGGCGATCTCTACTTGGAGAAAGGCACGGTGGTTAAGTGGAGAGCCGAGTTCGGCGAGACATTAAAGACCTGCGTGATCTTCGGGTTCCGTTTGGGAAACACGGGCAATAACGGGAACAATCACGAAGCGGAATTCGCAGGAGGGCTGAAGACGCGCGTGATGTGGACAATAAGCTCCTTGATCGCGGCGTCGGTCCGGCATTTCCTCTTGCGGGAAGTGGTCACGGAACACGAAGGGTTGGAAAGGTTAGTATTAACGGACAGGGAAGGGGAAGGGGAGGTGGTGGTGGAGAAGCAAGGGTTGAAGGAGTGGAGGGAGGCGCGTGGGAGCCACGTGAGGGAAGAAGAGGAGAAGGAGGAGGAGAGAGGGAGGACGGTGGTCCCGAGCGCGCGGATGAGGATGAGGCACGAGCCAAGGTTGGGTGCCACGTTGGTAGTGGTAAGGGCCGTGAAAGATGGGGCCCAGATAGGGAGAGAAGCTGACGTGGAAGACGCTGATTTGGCGTTGAAGGCTTTTGGGAGTGGGGTATATGGTGATGCTGTCAGGGAATTGCTTAAGGTTAGGAGTTATCTTCTCGAAATGAACTCCTTCTGACTACCATTTGTTATATCTCTTGTTTTTCTTTTTGTCCCCTCCCCTCCTTTTTCTTTTTCTGCTGTTTCAGTAAAATATACTTAGTACTTACTATATTTGTACATATTTTGTGTAATTTTGAAGCTTGAAATTAGTGTAGTAAAAAGTTTTTAATTTACATAATATTAATCACCCAAATGGCAATACATATTTCTTATCTATGATCTATAAGTATGATGACTATTGAAGGGGCAGTTGTTGCTTTAATAGTTAGCAATAATTCCTTTTACGCTTGGAACAAAAAAAAAAGTTAGCAATAATTCAACATTGAGGCTAACTGTCAAATGCCGAATTCTTTGAAGTTTGAACAAAGCACTTGACCAAGCTTGTGCTGTGTGTGAAAGCAGCATTAAGCAGCCTTCTACTGCCAATTCTGTATATATGGCTGCTTTTATATACAAAAATAAATATATATCATGCGCAATATGCCATTTTTATACCTACATTCATATTTAATATGGTTGCTATCATTGTTCCAAACTTCCAAGTTCCAACCATCAACCTACCATGATTGTTCCCATTTGCTTACTGATGATGAGCACCCTGCAATAAAATCATAGCTGAGCTTTCGAAGAACACTATCTGCTTGGGTGTTTCACAGTAGAAGAATTACTAAACGGGATGCAGAAAATGATGGCAAACAGAATAAGGCAACTTATAAGATTTTGCCGAATGTCTATCACCATGTCAAAAACAGCTCATGGTTTGTAGCAAAAAGAGGCAAAGACAGCACTGTTTCATTCATAGTAAATGAGAAAATATAGGCAGACAAACAACCAAAAGAACAATTAAGATGAAATGCACCAAAGAAGCAGCAGTTAATCACATCTGATACTCATTCCGTTAGCGTGAACGAGAAGAACAATACACAGCTCTATGCTTTTCTATTCAAAACAGTGTTAAGTATATTATCTGGACTGAATTTGTGTAAAAGATAGATTCCTGCAGATCCCTTGTTAGAAATACTTCAGCAGCCAGCAAATACAGGTTCTGCCTCTATTTGCATTTGAAGATGCAATATTGACATCAAAGAATGGCCAATGCCAAATAGCTTTTAGATAATTAACATAACTATGAGCATTCTTACTGAGACAGTATTGGGGTTATTAAAAAATAGGACTTGATTAAGCAGGCAATTTGAAGAAACAATTAGCCTTGGTAAGATAGAGAATACAAGAGTCAGCCTCAGGTCTACCGCAAAGAAACATATCTTAAAGAGTACATAAACACCATTGAAATTGCAACCAAAATCTTATACAATCGATTTCACCTGAGAACTTAACTTGAGTTTATGAAACCCTCAGGCTCAAATAGTGATACGAATATCAACAATTACAAGCCCACAGTATCCACGGATGCTTTCTGGAGCTCATTTAGATAAGGAAGAACGTATTTCTCTTGGAACTGCTTTGCAGAAATCTTGAAAAGCGTACTCAACCTTGGTTCCTTGGTTAACAGATCCTTACTTTTTAGAACCTCAATAACCATTAGCCGAGGTTTCAGCCTTTGCTCAACACTACATATTAACACCTCCGGGTGCCTTATAATAAATGACATATCTATTCTCTTCCTGCTAAGCAAACACTGTGTCACCTCCTTAATCTTCCTCTCAGATACAGCAAACACCTGTGGCGACCTCCTAAAAGCAGCCCGAATATCATCTTCAGAAAACCCCAACTTCCTAAGAAGCTTCAATTTGTGTTCCCAAGTCTCTTCACTCATTGAACTCAACGTCCTAATAGCAGAAAGAAACAAATTTGACTTCCTATCGAATCCCATTTCGTCTGCTCTTTTAACAAAATGCTTAATGTTGTCAGGTTTATGCAAGAAAAATCTAGGAAAGGTAAACACATATTTAACAATTTGCGGCAAACCAATCCCACAACTGACCAGGAACTCTATATTAGGCACCATAGACTTTTCCAAATTGGATTTCAAAAACCAAGATGTAGTTTTCAACAACTTAACAACACCTGCATTTGAGCCTAGAAGATCCTTCAAAATTGAAATTGAAGGTACAATTCTATCATCAGCGCTTCTAGTCAAGAGCCAGGGATCAGTAGATACGAGGTCAGCAATATCATGGGGCGAAAATCCCAACTCCTTGAAAACCTTGAATTTCGGTTTAATGGTTTTGTCAAGGCTACCAGATAGAAGGGTGGGCTTTCTTTTAACCGCCTTTTCAATTTGGGATACTGAGAAACCGCTTTTTTTAAGAAAATAAAGAATCTCATCACATTTATCAGGTTTCTTCAAATAGTTCAAGTAAGATGCAGCTTTCAAGGCAACCTCAGGGGAAAATTTGTGTTCTTTAATGAAGTGGTCAGCAAAATCAATGGAGGGGGCGGGGGTAGAAGATGAGAAGAAAGCAACAGAGAGATAGTAAGAGGAAATGGTGGGCTTTTGGAGACGGGTTGATCTATTGAGGGATAGTGAGATTAGGGTTCTAAATATCGGGGGCGCCATTGTTTTTCTCCCAGGGGTTTTCACTTTCTTTGAGATTTTATTGTTCTAACTAATTTTTCCTCTAACAGAACAAAGAGAAATACAAGAATTAAAACCTATGGGAGATTGAAGAACTTGCCTGTAACACCAGCTTTGTCTTGTAACTGTATCTCTTCTCCTCTGAGACCACTGATGATGTGCATCGCTGATACTCGATGTCGATGGAAGAAAAACTGTTGTTTGGGGTTTTAGGGTTTTACCACGATTCAGATTTCTATTATTACCCACAAGGCCCACGACAAGCAGCCCAACAATTGGATAGCACCAGCCGAGGTTTGCTTAATATGCCCAATAGTCTCGGCCTCTTGAGCTACAACTCACAACATGGATTGGGCTTTGTCTCTTTGTCTTAAAACGACAACCAACCAGCACTTTTTTTCTTTTGTTTTTTTGGCCAAACAACCAGCACTTGTTAACAATGCATCCTTCTAAAATGTAGCGATATGGAGTAACTAACCAATCGATGAAATCAACAACTCGAGTCCGTGCTGGTGGGACGGCGGCAATCTTATTCATGAAATTCGGACTTGGCTTTGGTGTTTGATGAGTGTTCTTTTGCACATGTCAGGGAAGCCAATGCATTAGCACATAATTTAGTTAGTTTAGGGCTTGATTGTGTGTGATGTGGGTCTTTACCACCCGACGTTTGTAATCCTGATTTCAGTGATTAATGTAACTTATATATATATATATATATATATTCTCAAAAAATAAAAAACTAACAAATAATTAGTCGAGTAATGTGGCGAAGGCTCAAGCCCGGACAGTCGATATGTCCGTGAAGACATGGCCGTTGGACTAATGCGGAATAATAATTATAGTTAAGGTATCAACATTAGTTGAGTAAAACTTAATTCGGAACCAAAATTAGAGTCTCCATCGAACCGGGGTTATAGAGGAGGAGTTTAGAGTCTCTAGTGAGTTAGTCTTTGAGTTGAGTCTTAGTGCTTTTTTCAGTCGAGTTCAGTTAAAACCAGTTTTATAAAAGAGTTTTCTGCAATCTTTGGATCGAACTGTTTCGGTGGAGACCGGGGGCAAGGATGGCGGATGAGTTATCTGGATTATGGCAACATTTAAAGTTGACAAAGGAGGAGGAGGATATCGTGGAAGATGATCAGACTGCAGAGGTTACAGAGGAGGGACCAAAGCCATGGTTGGTGGGAAAGCTACTGACCGAAAGACCTTTTATGAAGCAAGGCTTAATGAACACGATGAAAACCATATGGAGATTTGCGAAAGATGTAGCCATTTTTGCATTGGAGGACAACCTATTTTTATTCAAGTTTTCATCGGAGGGAGATTGGAACAGGGTTGTGGATGGCTCTCCTTGGACTTTTGATCGGCACCTTCTTATGTTTGCAGAGTTCCAGGGGGATTT
The DNA here is from genome assembly GCA_001974825.2 of Corchorus olitorius. NCBI lineage: Eukaryota > Viridiplantae > Streptophyta > Magnoliopsida > Malvales > Malvaceae > Corchorus > Corchorus olitorius. The sequence continues at coordinate 4,230 of AWUE01016086.1, read as the reverse complement.
TAAGCTAGAGGATTATGCTTTTACAAGTCTCTGTTTTGGGCCAGAATTTATGAATTGCTGTTGGGAAAGCGGAATTCGGACATGGCGAAAAAACTAGGACGGAGGATTGGGGATCTAGTAGATATCGATCAAACTCTGGAGGTTGGTGGATGGTCACAATTTGTTCGAGTTCGTGTAGCGATTGATATCACAAAACCGCTGAGAAGAACTGTTCTGATAAAATGCAGTGATGATGATGAACTAATAAGGGGGAGATTAAGCTATGAGAGGCTGCCTCTTTTCTGCTACATTTGTGGTCGTTTAGGCCACGAAGAGGAAGAGTGTGAATTGGAGAAACCAGACGGTGAATTTCGGCAATATGGACCGTGGCTCTATGCATCGCCATTGAAAAGGAGACATGAAGTTATGGAGAGCAAGGCTTTCAAACAGCTTGGTCGGAAGATAGCAGGGGGGGATCATCGAATGTTAATAGTGGTTCACAATCAAAAGGAGTTCGTAAGACGTTATTTCCATGGAAGGAGACTATGGGAATTACTCCAGGCTGGAAAACTGCTCTTGCCACCGCAAAATGCAAAAGAAGGAAGTAGAGAAAATCTCGGGATTTAAACAGTTGGCTAAGGATTTCCATTCCGAGATAGTAGGAGATAATATTGCTGGGTTGATTGATTTAGAAAGGGAAAGATTTAATTCAAAATTAGTGGTTAGTGAGGGAGAGATTGGCGGGATTGGTCCTCAAAAACGCTTAATCAAAAGGATTGAATGGGATACGAGACAGGTTGGCAAAGGAGCAAATAAGGGAACCGTTGACTTGGAGCTTTTAAGAGAAAGATCTGGTGGATTTGCTATAATGGAGAATAATGTTGGGTTTGAGATTAAAAGCAAGGGCCCAAATGGCGATGAAAAGAAGAAGCTTAGCCAAGGAGAAGTTTTGGGCCGTTCTCTCCTGCCTGAATTGGGACACGATGAAGTCCAAAGTAAGTGTATGGTTGAAGGAAAATTGGATATGCCAATTTTTAATTTTCAGGCAGGAATGAACACTTTTGAGGGTGGGCAGAGCCTAAGCTGTCGGGGACATGGTCAACAGAAAAAACAGAAGGTTGGTGAAAATAACGAGAAGCACCAGGAAAGAAACAAGGTCGTTAGTCTCACTAGGGAAAAGAATTAATGAGATTGAGTCAATGGCAGAAAGTGATAGAGTGGAGAAGAAAACTAAGGTTGACACTGGTATGGCTTCGTTTGACAAGATAATGGCGGAGGCTGTTTTTAATTTTCAGGCAGAAATGAACACTTCTGAGGGTGGGCAGAGCCTAAGCTGTCGGGGACATGGTCAACAGAAAAAACAGAAGGTTGGAAGAAAATAACGAGAAGCACCAGGAAAGAAACAAGGTCGTTAGTCTCACTAGGGAAAAGAATTAATGAGATTGAGTTAATGGCAGAAAGTGATGGAGTGGAGAAGAAAACTAAGGTTGACAATGGTATGGCTTCGTTTGACAAGATAATGGCGGAGGCTGGATTCTAGCCCCGCCAGACATTATGAGTTGCCTATCCTAGAACTGCCGTGGGCTTGGGAACCCATGTGCAGTTTGAGCTTTAAAGGAGCTTATAAGGAAACATGCTCCTGCCGTAGTTTTTCTGATTGAAACAAAGTTACCCAGTCACAAAGTAGATAATATTCGTAGATTATGTGGTTTTCATTCTTGTTTTAGTGTAAGTGCTGAGGGAAGAAGTGGAGGTTTAGCAATGATGTGGGATGATTCTGTGGATTTGGAATTGATAAACTATTCTCATAGTCATATTGATATGGTAGTTGACAGAAAGGATGGCTCACTTAAATGGAGAATAACCGGCTTTTATGGGGAACCTGATGTTCGGAACAGGTCTCAATCCTGGAGTTTACTTCGAAAATTAGCTTCTCATCACATAAAGGAGTGGATTTGTATTGGAGATTTTAATGAAATCTTATGGACATCGGAGAAGTGGGGTGGTCAAGTTACGCGAGAAAGGCAAATGGTTGATTTTCGGGGAGCTTTGGAGGATTGTGGTCTACGAGATATGGGATATAATGGAGATATATATACATGGAGGTGGGGAAATTCAGCTGCAAGAAGAATAATGGAAAGATTGGATAGAGGAGTAGCCACGGTGGAACATAGTATCCAATTTCCAAATGCTAGAATTACACATTTAAGCTCAAGTGTGTCTGATCATCCACCGCTTTTACTTGAGCTTGATGCTGAATCAATGGTGAAAAAAAGGCAAAAAGTATCGGTCTAGGAGAAGTTTTTTTGAAGTGGGATGGTGTAGAGAACCAAGCTGTGATGACATGGTGAAGAATATTTGGGCTGGCTTGAATAGCTATAATATGGAGCAGCAAATAGAGGATCTTGGTGAGAATTTAGATTTTGCCTTAGGTAAGAAAAAACATGATTTCCAAAAGCAGAAAAAGATGCTTAACAAGGAGCTTATACGGCTCCAAGGGGTTGATTTGTCTGAAGAGAATACTAAAAAGGAAATCATGACCCGTGAAAAATTAAATAGGGTGCTAGAAAAGGAGGAAACTTTTTGGTTGCAACACTTTCTGGTTAATTGGTTACAAGAAGGGGATAGGAATACGAGGTTTTTCCATAAATAAGCCTCGAAGCGAAAGAAGCGCAACACTATTAAGGGGTTAGAAGATGAGAATAGGAAGTGGTGTACTGATTCAGAAGAAATCCATAAGATTGCAACTTCATATTTTCAAGATCTTTTTAACTTGACTGAACCAAGGCACTTTGATGATATACTTAAAAAAATCCAGCCGCGGATCTCGCAAGAGACGAATGCACTTATTCTCCAAGAATTCACGGCCGAGGAGATATACACTGCCCTCAAACAAATGCACCCCAGCAAAGCTCCTGGCCCTGATGGTATGCCTGTTTTTTTCTTCCATAAATATTGGCATATTTTAGGTAGTGATGTAGTTAGATTTTGTTTAAATTTTCTTAATGGCTCTCTGTCGTAACGTTCGAGTCCGGGGACTCTGTCGAAACGACGTAAAAACCGGAGTCGCCACTAATCTTTTTTAACTTAGGTGTGATTAGCCACCTATCGGATTATTAAGTCTAATATTAACCTAAGCTTGGCGAAGGTAACACTAAACCTAACAAACGGTCTACTTAACCAGAGTCTTTAAGGGTTCGGGAATCGGGTACGCGTGGGGAAGGATCGGCACCCCCACAACGCCTGTCAAATGACAGCACTGACTAGTCTAGAATTAACTATGGGTTTCTATTATTGGTTGTAATTGCTCCTACATTTTAAACGACTTAAGGAAAATGAATCTTTTGTTTGATTTCGAAAACAAGGTTACTCAAGCACAAATGGATTTTCGTATATAAAAAAAGTTTGGGAACCAAGGCTTTTGTATATTCAAAATGACTCTCATTTGATAGAAATGGGAACCTTCCCTTTCTTAAAAATTGAAACAAGGTGGGAGTCTTCCCCTTTTGAAAATAAAACTTGGTTAAATTTTTTGACTTTCGGGAATCTTTTCAAAAAACATTCATTTTGATATTCCTTTATCACTTTATTTAGGCTTGAAATCTCTTCTTAATTTTGAAAATTTTCGATTTGGATTCTTTCGCTTAGGTGTGGTATTTTGAATCATCATCTTGTAAAACCTTTCCGTTTTTAGAAAGCAAAATTTCCAGTTTTCTTTAGTTATCCCATCTTATTCCCTTATGACAAAAATCTTTTCTTAAATAAAACTTAAGCCTTGATCTTTTTGGAAAAAGAAACAAAACTAGTTGATATCCTCTTTTCTTTTTTCTTTTTTTTTCTTTTTTTTAGAAATGACTCTTGAGTTGGATTTAAAATTAAAAAAAAGAACCACAATCAATCAAATTTTTTGGATTTTTAGAGATGAAATGTTTCACTTTAATCTTAACTTTCAATAACCCATATTAATTCCAGTCTCTATATGCATGAATGCACGAGATGCATGGATTTCGATTTATGTGAGTTTACCGGGCAATTATACGAGGAACACTGTCCGGGTGCCTTCCACTCATACTGGTAAGACCCCCGTCCAGATGTTCCAAGCCTAGAGGCGATGAATTGAGACCGACAATGGCTGTCCAAATCCCAATCATACACCCCATCATCGGGTCACTTTAATTAGCTCGCATGTCAGGGCATAATTAACAACATGAAGAAGTATAAAATTTAAACATGGATACACATGAAATTTGA
>AWUE01016085.1:0-27004 GCA_001974825.2 Corchorus olitorius | reverse complement strand
TTTTTTAACTTAGGTGTGATTAGCCACCTATCAGATTATTAAGTCTAATATTAACCTAAGTTTGGCGAAGGTAACACTAAACCTAACAAACGGTCTACTTAACCAGAGTCTTTAAGGGTTCGGGAATCAGGTACGCGTGGGGAAGGATCGGCACCCCCACAACGCCTGTCAAATGACAGCACTGACTAGTCTAGAATTAACTATGGGTTTCTATTATTGGTTGTAATTGCTCCTACATTTTAAACGACTTAAGGAAAATGAATCTTTTGTTTGATTTCGAAAACAAGGTTACTCAAGCACAAATGGATTTTCGTATATAAAAAAAGTTTGGGAACCAAGGCTTTTGTATATTCAAAATGACTCTCATTTGATAAAAATGGGAACCTTCCCTTTCTTAAAAATTGAAACAAGGTGGGAGTCTTCCCCTTTTGAAAATAAAACTTGGTTAAATTTTTTGACTTTTGGGAATCTTTTCAAAAAACATTCATTTTGATATTCCTTTATCACTTTATTTAGGCTTGAAATCTCTTCTTAATTTTGAAAATTTTCGATTTGGATTCTTTCGCTTAGGTGTGGGATTTTGAATCATCATCTTGTAAAACCTTTCCGTTTTTAGAAAGCAAAATTTCCATTTTTCTTTTAGTTATCCCCATCTTATTCCCTTATGACAAAAATCTTTTCTTAAATAAAACTTAAGCCTTGATCTTTTTAGGAAAAGAAACAAAACTAGTTGATATCCTCTTTTCTTTTTTTCTTTTTTTTTTTCTTTTTTTTTTAGAAATGACTCTTGAGTTGGATTTAAAATTAAAAAAAAGCCAAAATCAATCAAATATTTTGGATTTTTAGAGATGAAATGTTTCACTTTAATCTTAACTTTTAATAACCCATATTAATTCCAGTCTCTATATGCATGAATGCACGAGATGCATGGATTTCGATTTATGTGAGTTTACCGGGCAATTATACGAGGAACACTGTCCGGGTGCCTTCCACTCATACTGGTAAGACCCCCGTCCAGATGTTCCAAGCCTAGAGGCGATGAATTGAGACCGACAATGGCTGTCCAAATCCCAATCATACACCCCATCATCGGGTCACTTTAATTAGCTCGCATGTCAGGGCATAATTAACAACATGAAGAAGTATAAAATTTAAACATGGATACACATGAAATTTGATTAAAAGCTAAAGCTAGTTCAATTTTTATCCTTATTAGTTAAAAAAATTAAAACTACACACCAAGCCTCAAACCCAACCCATGAATATAAACTTATACCAATAATAAAGCCCAAAGCAAATGTGTAGGTCCAACTACATATATGTATACATACATAAGGCCCACACAATTAATTTAGTTGGTTAAAGACTAGGCCCAAACGAAACAAAGAGGCCCAAACCGAAACAAAGAACCAAGCCTCCAATTATCGAAAATTAAAACTAATCTCTGAATTTGAATCAATTTTAAACGTTGAGGACCGAATTAAACTAAATCGAGTGACCTAGGTGAACACGCTGGAAATATATAGTCTTTATGTGAATGAAATTAAAAATTATAATACCTAATTGCATCAAATGACCGTTTCAGGGACTTAATTGACCGAAATTAGGGACCCCATTGCATGCAATTTCAAAAATTACCAACCTAAAAATCTAATAAGAAGTAAATTTTCACACAATCATAATAACAATCAAACCTCATCCGAAAATGGCTAAGGAAAATTCAGAAATGGTTAACACTATAAATACTTCATCTTCTTCCTTTATTTTTTTTAACACTCACCTCCAAAACCCTAGACTCACCGCGCCGCCGCCACCACTGTGCTCCACCGCCACCAACGTCGCCGGAGTGCCCCTTCGCGTCGAGAAGAAACGGGTCTGTTCCCCTTCACCTCTCGGCTCTAACTTTTCTCCCTCTTGCTCGACGTCTCTCTCTCACTCGCCAAGTCGCAGCGCCGCCTCCAGGTTCTCCACCGTCGAGTGAAGCGGAGAGATTTTATGGAACCGCTTCTCTCTTCCTTCTAAACCCGGATCTGGGTTTATCTTCCACCGGAGGCGCCTCTAAAACCCCCACAACGGCCTGACCCGAACCAATCTGGTGGCGTTCCGATCCGAGAATCCGGCCATCGGATTGAGCCTATTTTCGGATAAGTCTCTGTACTCTCCTTTCTCTCTCAATCCACCGAATCAATTTTGTATTTTCTTCTTGAAAAAAAAAGCTTAGAACTTTGAAACCCCAAATCCCCTCCTAATGAAATCCTAACATTTCCTTGGGGTTTTTTTTCTACAGAGAAAAATCGAGGCCAAGGGGAAGACAACAAAACACCTAGGCTCAGGTATAGTAAGGAAAGGTAAAGCTTGATATTTGGTGTTGTTTGAGTGCCAAAACTGCTAGAATTTTGAAAAGTTGGTATCTTGGATGATTATGACCTGAAAGCTAGGGAGTTTAATGGAAAACCCCGACGAGAATCACCGGCTAATCCCCTCTATTTTTTCGTATATGGGACTTATTTTATCCCTTTTCAAACCCCATGGTCTTAACTTTCAAAGCCAACCCTTCACATAGAAACCCTCCAAATTTTGAAGAAACAATCCCTCTCAATTTCACTGCTTCCCTCTTCTGTTTTTTTTTATTTTCTTTTCTTTCCCCTTTTCTCTGTATTTTTTTCTCCTTTTCTATTTTTGTTCGGGTTGCTAGTAATCTCGTTGCTCCCCTTGGTTGGTATTTTCAGGATGTATGAATCTCTGTTGTTAAAAAGAATGGACTTCTGTTTTTTTTGGTATTTTTCTGTATACTCTCCCCCTTTTTTTAGAGTTCTAAGAACTCCTCCTTTTATTCCTAATCTTCCCTAAAAATCCCAAAAAACCCCTCGTTTGTTTGTTGTGTGCAGTGTGTAAGGGTTGGTGTGACAGTGTGTGCAGTGTGCAAGGGTTGGTGTGCAGTGACCTTGCCTTGTTTTGCAGCTCATGTGATTTCTTTTGTCTGCAGTGTTGAGATGCTGATGTGGTGGCTTTTGTTTGATCATGTGAATGACTGCTTCTTATTTATTATCGAGGGACATGCAAAGGTGAGAACACCTAAGGTAATACATGCTTAAATTGAATGCTCTTGTCACTGTGAATGTGTGCTGCAATGAGAATGAGGATGATGTATGCAATTATTGATGCATAATAATGGAAGTGAAATGTTTTTGGTTAATGAGATGGGAAATGGAGATATATGTTAATTAAAATGCATGCTGAAATATGATTGCAATGGTGAATTATGAGTACCGATGATGAAGGTGATTGAGAAGTACAAAATGCTTAAGTGTAAGATGCCAGGTGCAATGAGATATGCTCTGTTTTTAGTTAATTTTGAATGTGAAATGCGACTAGATAGCTTGTGAATGCATGCTGTAATGCTATATATGCCCCTAATCCATAATGCTAAATATGTCAATCAATTCTCTTTACAAGATATGTGGCAAGCTTTGGAAGAACCTAATGAAGACTAGAACCAAAGAAGGCAAGAGAGAAATGGGGAAAACCAGGCTCGTAACAAAAAGAGACAGAGTGGAAGTCCAATTGGAGTCTTCTGATTTGCACTTTGCGATATGTAAACTTAAAACTTTGTTAAACTGGAATGCAAATGTAGAGCTATCTTTTTTTTGGGATTTTTTATAAATATGTAGGAACTGAAAAATGTCAAACCTTCTTTTATTTCGTTTAGTGATAAAATCAAAAGAGATGGCCTTCCTCTCCAAACTAGCCCGGGAAGGAGCATATTGTGCTCAAGTATCCGAAAAAGGCCCGTAAAGCAAATGTTAGAAACTGGGGCGATACTAAATGCAATATATAGTCTAATTAGATTGATATATGAAACAACGTGGATTTCCATAATGACTTCTCATTAAGATGAGTACCTACCTAAAGTACTAAATACCACACTACTAATGAACAAACTAGAAGATTCAAAAGCTCAAAGCCAAGCCATCTCCTTTTGCTTGCTTTTTGTTTATTGTGCAATTGGTAAAATGCTGACATACTAATGTAAGGCTAAGAAAAAGTATTTTTGGTAATGAGATGGGCCTCTAATTCTAATAAGGACTTAAAAACAATTGTAAGTGCAAAATGCAATTAAGAAAAACATTTTGGGATTTTGAATGCAAATGATATCTAATGAAATTTAGAAAAAGGCTAACTAAATCAACAATAATGAACTAGTAATTTGTCCAAAATACCCTAATACGGATTAAGAAACAATTTGATCTAAATTGAAGGACATGGACTAAAATGGGTGTCTACACTCTCAGAGTTTGCATGATATGAATCATACTTTCATTGTTCTCATCCCCAAAGTCAAGCATCCTAAAAATATGTCTCAATTTCGACCCATTAGCCTGTGTAACGTGCTTTATAAAGTTATTTCCAAGGTTTTGGTGAACAGGTTAAAAAGTTGCCTTCCTGCTTGCATCAGCGAGAACTAAAGTGCTTTCGTGCAAGGGAGATTAATCACGGATAACATCCTTATGGCTTATGAGTTATTCCATACTCTAAAAAGCAAGCAATCTGGAAAGAATGGTCTTTTTACACTTAAGTTGGATATGAACAAGGCGTAAGATTGGGTTGAATGGTCCTTCTTAGACAAAGTCATGAGGCGCATGGGATTTGATGATACATGGGTAGATATTATCATGAGATGTGTAACAACGGTGTCATTCTCAGTCCTTATTAATGGGGAAATCTCGGATAAGTTCCACCCAAGGAGAGGATTAAGGCAAGGGGACCCCCTTTCGCCTTATCTTTTCTTATTTTGTATAGAGGCTCTTTCAGCCATGCTCACTGACGGTTTGAATCAGAATGTGTTGAAAGGAGTTGCTACTAGTCGTCATGGTCCTTGGGCGAATCACCTTTTCTTTGTTGATGATAGTTTACTATTCGGGAAAGCCAACTTAGGCGAAGGTAGGAGGGTGAGAGACATATTAGCGAGATATGAAGAATGCTCAGGACAAAAGATAAATTATGACAAGTCAGCAATTTTTTTCAGCACTAATACAACAAGTCAACAAGTGAAGCTCGGGAGGCCCTTAAACAATTATTTGGGGTGGAGGAACTTGGCTGTATTGAGCGGTATCTAGGATTGCCCGCCATGGTAGGCAGGAATAAACGGTAAGCTTTTGGAGAGATTAAAGAGCGGATTTGGAAGAAAATGCAGAGCTGGAATAATAGGATGCTTTCGCAAGGAGGCAGAGAGGTAATGATAAAATCCGTTTTGCAAGCTATTCCAACTTATACAATGAATGTGTTTGCTAAGCCAAAGACCTTATGCAAGGATATTAATAGCCTCATCAGTAGATTTTGGTGGAAACAAGGCGGGGATAAGAAGTCGATTTACTGGATTCGGTGGGATACATTATGCCAATCAAAAGATTATGACGGTATGGGCTTTAGGGATATGGAGAAGTTTAATATGGTTTTGCTAGCTAAACAGGGATGGAGGCTTCAACATGCAAGTGACAACCTTGCTTATCGTGTTTTAAAAGCAAGGTATTTTCCACGATCAAATTTTATGGAGGCTTCTCTTGGTTGGGATCCTTCATACACTTGGAGGAGTATTTGGGGCACACAATCATTGCTGCGATATGGTAGTCGATGGAGGATAGGTAGTGGAGAACAGGTTCGTATCTTGGAGGATAAGTGGGTGCCTTCACTGGATGGTTTTATACCAAGATCAGCTGTGGGAAAAATCGACCCATCCACTCGAGTCGCAGATTTAATTGACAAAGATAGTGGCAATTGGAACCATGAGTTGCTTGATCAATTGTTTAACCATGAGGAAGCATTGGCTATGCGTCATGTTGCTTTGAGCAGATCAGGGTTGGCAGATTTGGTTGTATGGCATTTTAACAAAAGTGGAGACTATACAGTGCGAAGTGGTTACAAAGCATTATGCAATTTGGAGGAAAATGAAGTCGGACCAGATTTTATTGAAGATAGGCAAGCTTTGAGGAAAATTTGGAATGCTGATGTGCCTCCAAAAATTAGAATTCACGGATGGAGATTATTCCACGAAATTCTCCCTGTGTTATCAAATTTACGGAGGAGGGGCATTGAAATGGATACTACTTGTGCTCGATGCAAACATCATGAAGAAACAGTCTAACATGCACACAAAGAGTGTGAATATGCTGCACCTGTATGGATTTTAGTGAAAGATCAGTTTGAAGCAGCAAAGCAAATGGGAGAAGGCTCGGGACAAGACAATTTTGGACAGCTTGACTGGTTCGATATTGCCCTTACTACTTCATGGGCGGTGTGGGGAGCGCGTAACAAGGAAGTTCATGATAATGTGAGGCAGAACCCGCAAGAAACTGCAGCTTTCATCCGATCATATTTGGTTGAGTTTCAGCGCTGCAAGAAATTTAATTCAGCAACGGACCGATCCGAGAGAAGAGCATTGGAAACCGCCTCGTGAAGATTTAATAAAAGTGAATTTTGATGGGTTTATGACCAGAATGAACAAATGGGGGCGTACGGAGTAATAGCTAGGAACTCAAGAGGAGAGGTGTTGGGAGCTTATGCCGGTTGTGTTCCTTTTGTTGCTGATGCTACTACAGCTGAATGTATTCCAGCATTAAAGGTTGTCTATTGGGCGAGGGATATGGGTTTCACAAAGATCGAGATGGAAGGAGATGCTTTGACGATTATTAAGAAGATCAATTCCACAAGTGCTGACCATTCCCCTATTGGGGCTTTAACAGCAGACCTCAAACACACCAGCCTTTGGTTTGAGGTTTGCTCTTTTAGACACACTAGGCGACACGGGAATAAAGCAGCTGATGCACTTGCACATTTAGGATTGTTCCTAGATGAAGATAAGATATGGATGGAGGATTTTTCAGATCTAATTGCAGATATTATCCATGATGATGTACTGATTTTCTAAGTAAATGAAATTCAGTTGGTTTGATCTAAAAAAAAAAACATTAGTTGAGTTGATTAGTAGGGGTTCAATAGGTTTTGAATTTAAATCTTATGAATGGAGAAAATAAATGTCGAAAGAGTTTTTCCCATTTACAATATGATGATGCTATTCAACTCCGGTTTAATTGAAACTCTAATATGAAGGTTTTGTATAAAAAATTAGTCGAGATTGTAAACCATATCTACCCAATAAAGACGAGAATACAAGTTTGGACTTTGGATAATGCATTTATTGAGCGATAGTTGTACAAAACTACAAATTTAAAAATCAGCCATAGAGCCATTTTCCTAGATTAATCTTCTTCAACTAGGCAGGAGCCGACATTGATGGTAAATTCATAATTACAATGTAGCAGCTTTAATTTGTCTGAAACTCTGAATCTTAAAATGACCGGTTTTTCACTGAATTACTTGACACTCCCTCAATTAACAACATATGGCCTAGAGATGAATGATGAGAGAACAAATGAGGCTCCCAACATTTTTTTTACCGGAATGATTTTTCTTGCAGTCAATGAATCATCTATCGCCAGCAATCATGAAAAAAAAAAAGGAAAAAGAAAAGGAATCAATATAGTTGAATTCAAAGTATGATAGAGGCAAGGTGAAAACGTTGTAAGAACTTTTACAACTTTAAAAATAACTTGGCGGTTTGCTAAAGTTCAATGTTCAAAACAAATTGTAACACATTTCGAATAATCCATGATTAAGCTATGAACTTAATTAATTAGTCCTTGATTGATTGTCTATGAAGTATCTTGTTGGTGTGAAGGAGTGAGGAGTCTAATTATTATACGAAAACAAAACAAAACAAAAGAGAAAGGAAAAGAAACTGAAACTGAAACTTTTTTTTTGATACAAGAAACATGAAACTATATATATTAACGCAAATTAAAATGATGGGAATCCCATATTACAGAAAAAATAATGCTAAAAATGATTGATCAGATCAGATAGAGCCGTCGTCTCACCTTGGTAATCATATCTTAACAATAGTTTACATTATGAAATTTAAGGACCACATTAATCTAGGAGTTTTATATCCTCCAGCACTTTCCTTAAAGCAAATTTTAAGTTCAAAAAGGATTTGTATGGGAATAAAGATTTTGTTCTTTGAATTAACATAATGTGGAAACCTCCCAAAGGGTGGCCACAACTATAATAAAGTGCATATATTTTGTATCTTATTGTTAAGCTTAGAAGCAATTCAATCATGTATTTTTCTGGTGGACTGTTATTTTCACATCAAATGTGTGTTTAGTGGATCTTAAACTATATATATGTATAGTTCCATCAATAGTTCTTTGATAACAAATTATAAAAGCTATATATATAGTACTAGATCGAATGTGAAATTCATCTTTCTTTGATTAATTAGATTTGATCATCAATCTATGACTCAAATGATTTGCATCGAGTTGTGCCTTTCGGCTTTGAGTTCTATGTGCCATTAGATTATTTGGATAGATAGTCAATAAGAGCTGCTAATCATATTTTAAAAAAGTGGTTGGGACTATCTTTGATTTAATTAGTTTTAGGGAAAGTTTAACCAAAAGGCACTTTAATTAGGTGCATATATGATATTTGGAGAGAATTATGTCATTAATGTATTAAAATGAAAAATTCTAAATGATTCTTGCACTCATGTTATTAGTTTTTTTGGTACTCATGTCGTTAGTTCGTACGTATATAGTTCTTGAAATTTTGATATTCTGAATTTTAAGTATCATGGAATGTGAATTTAGTTAACTACTTTATGTGTAATTTGGAAATGTTTCCTCTCAACAAGTAATAACATCAATTTATTGGCACAGCCTCTAAATTTGAACACTACACAAAAAGTATCTAGGCTCTTGGACATTTTCATTTTCTTTCCCTTTCATTCATTCATTCACACCTCACAAGCTGTGAATCTACAGAAACCTAGTATTTATTAGGGTTGCACCTAAAATGCTCTTCTTTTTTCAGAACTGTAAAGTTAAACAATCGAAAAGGAGAGGACCATATTGGGTTGTTTGCTATACTCATGGTAGCTAGGAAAGAAATCCTCATCAATTTGACATTGTCCTCCACACAAATCAATTAAAGAAATGCATGGGTACCTTTCTTTTTTAAAAATTCAATCAATTTCTCTCAATTGCATTTCTCTACCATTTCCTTCAAACCCCTACATGTCCTCCCAATAATGTAAGTGGATCAAAAACAGAATTTTCAAGCTTATATTGGCTCTCCCCAGTGTTCAATTCAATATAATTGATTATAGTCACCTAACTTTATAGGCTTTGCTTGCTCAGTCCGCTTGCTTTCTATATCCAAAATAGAAATCCGATCAGGCAAAAGCTTGGGGTAGCTATAGCTACTGTTCCTTTTGCAGCATTTCAAAAGCATTATGAGAATTTCCTTTTGTATTTTTTCATGGTACTGATCAGATCATGTGTACTCAATAAAATGTTAATCATGATAGAGTGAAAAAGAACTGTATTTTCCTTGGGGCACTTTTCAGTTTTCCATATCCTATCACATTTTTTACAGGTTCAATGGTTGAGGAAGGCCACCAAGAAAAAGCTGACAAACAGGGGACATATGTAAAACTTGGATCTTCTTTAGCTTTCTGTCAAACTCCCAACATTGGGATTTTTTCAAACATTCTAGAAAATTTTATGAACCCCATTTTGCATTCTTACCAGCACCAAAACATAACCAACTCATGGATCACCAAAACAAGCTAATTAAGTAGTTTTACTTTGGAAGAAAATAAGTTCCTTTGCCCCACTAATCTTCTCTTTTTTTTCTTCTCTCTCTCTCTCTCATGATTATAATGATAACTATAAATCATAAAGAAGAAGAAGAAGAGTAGACTATGTTTAAGTTCCTTCGTGGAAAGTCAGTGACAAAACAAAAGCAAAGAAAGTTTAATCCTAACGCAAGCTGGTAGTGGATGGAGAAGGCCCCCATTGCTCTCAAGTGCATTGCCATTTGCCCCCCCTCATTATAGCCTTCCCTTCTTTCTTTAACCCAAATTTTTCCCTCAAAAAATCTTTCGGTTTAGCATAAAACAAAGTCCTCCCACTTCCAAAGTGAAGAAAATTTACTTGTTTATGAAATTAGACCAACATATTTGTGGGTGGATATTTGGTAGTTGTTGAAGTGCATATATATCTATTTCAATGGGAAGTTGGGGACTATGTATGGCAATTGGCAAATAGGGCATTGGAATATAACTGGCATGGGCTCTCTCACAAGTTGAGGGCATGATTGGATCATGAAACAAAGCTCGTGGGCTTTAACTTTCTATTCTTTTTTTCCTTCCATTTGATTTTTTTAATGAGTTTAGTGAAAAAAAGTAAAGGCCAAGAAAGAAGCTCACTTGTGAGGTGTGACCCCATTCCAAAGAGAAGCAAAAAGGAGTGTTAGAAAATTTAACATAACAGGTAGTAAAGAGAGACACAAATAAAAAAGGTAAAGAAAAGCAAAGGAAAGCTGTCCATCCCATTCCCCTTCCTCCCTCCTTTTGATTTAAAAATATTTACTAATCTAAAGCCCCCAAAGGCCAAAACAGAGTTCAAAACTATTAAAAATTGAAACCCCCTCCATACACAAAGTTCATAAGTGCTCTCATTGCACCCAACATCTAAAAAGAAACAAACTGAAACTAAACTATAAGCAAAGAGAATAAGGGGAAAAACAAGGAGAGAAGAAACAAAACGAAAAACGCCATGAAAGGAAGAGAAACCAAAGGAGCTCCTTCGGCGGATTTGCTTGTATGTTTCCCATCTCGAGCCCATTTAGCTCTAATGCCAAAACCCATTTGTAGTCCAGCAAGATCTTCAGAATCCAACAAGCGCCACCACAGTCACCACCAGCACCAGCACCAGCACCACCACAGCCACCAGCAGCGGCTCCTTAAGAAGTCTAGCACCAGAAAAGGTGGCGGAGCTGGCGGCCAAGCTAGCCCTCTTCTATGGGCTAAAAACAAGCAAATGGGGTCTGAGATCACGGAACCGACATCCCCAAAAGTCACGTGCGCAGGGCAGATCAAAGTTCGGTCCAAAACAAACACGTGCAAAAGCTGGCAATCCGTCATGGAAGAGATTGAGAGGATTCACAACAACAGGCAACAGAAAAAGAGGCCGAGTTGGATGGAATCACTCGGTTTTAAGAAAGAAGTCATGCAGTTCTTAACATGTTTGCGAAGCATTCGTTTCGATTTTCGGTGTTTCGGGGCTTTTCCTCAATCTGATATCACCACTGATGATGAAGACGAAGACGAGGAAGATGAAGAATACCATGAAACCCTCAACCATGCAGAAAGCAATGAAACGTCGAGAACCATCTTTTCGAAATGGTTCATGGTGCTTCAAGAGAATCAAAGCAATGGGTTTTATAAAGAAGAAAGGAAATTAGAAAAGGAGAGACCCCATAGCCATGTTGTTGTTGATGATCAATCTGCAGTTCCTCCTCCAAACGCTCTCTTGCTTATGCGGTGCAGGTCTGCTCCCGCTAAGAGCTGGTTACAAGAAAACAGGGTAATTGATCAAGAGAAAGAACAGAACGGGGAAAACACTGAAACCGAAGAGGAAGAAGAAGAAGAAGAAGAATGTAAAAAGAAAAATGAGAAGAAATCAAAGAATTTAAGGTCGTTAATGGACGAAGAGAACAGAAACAAGAAAGAGAGCTTGGTGGTGATGAGATACGACCCTGATTTCTACAAAATTTCATCTGATATAGCAAAAGAAACATGGCTTGTTGGTGGGATTAAAGATCCATTATCCCGAAGTCGAAGTTGGAAGAGATGATCAACCTGGTGATTACTACTTTATTTTTCCAGTTTTTGTTGCTTACTTTTATAAAGATTTCTCTCTGCTTTATTTTGAACTCTCTTCCCCCACTTTAATCTGGGTTCTTTTTGTGAGAACTGGGGAATTCCAAAACTTAATCACCACCCATAGTAGTTTACCTTTTGGAATTTTGATATATTGTCTTTTGTTGATGTATGATTTTGAAAGTTGTATTTGTATCACATAAATTTGTACAGCTTTCCTTTTCTTTCAATTGGAAAAAGATTTTGCTGCCCTGTAAATCCTTCTGTTGTACTTGCATCCCCTGAATTCAGAATCAATGAATCACATGATAGTTTCCACTTTGTTTAGTGAATTTCTTGCTTGATTTTTTCCTCTCAACTTCCTAATATTTATTGAAGTTTATGTTGTCCGATTAGTGTTTAATAGTATTAAATTATAACCAGCATATGGATCTGATGCCGATTCCTGGATCCTGACAGAAGATAACGCATGGTTTTCTAATTCTTTATGTTTACTGGTTTGTTTTATTAATTAATTCACCAATTTACTTGAGCTTAAGATTTTTGGTTGTGCTAGAAGAAATCTGGGGAAAGTGAAGATATTTCCACCAGGATAATCAGATTAGAGGGTAAAAACCTGCAAAGTTTTTGCAGCAGGTGCTGATAACAAACCAAGGAAATACATAAAGAAAAATTGTATTAATTGCCAAATACCATGATTGGATTAGTGGATGTAGACTAATGATGACCAACAGCATGAAACTTTTCTTTTTGAAGGTTAATTTTCAACTGTATACATATATTAAAGCATTCTGCATAAACTTAACCACTAAAAAAAAGTATGAAAAATGATGACAGAGATATCACAATTAAGAAATTAGGAATTTATTTGTACTTAGTTTGAATTAGTAGGGGACCAGGGGCCCTTCAAGGTATCCACCAACTATTTGTTTCACCCAAATTGATTCCCCAGTGGGCATATATAGTTATTCAAAAGATATAGTAAAAGAAAAGAAATATTGCAGAGTTTTTCTATTTTTGATTCCATATCTATTTGTACAATTTTATTTAAACTGGTTCATCATTTGGTCTTCAAAATGCAGGCAGTGAATTGTAATATCACATGGCAATTCTGATTGTTGCTAACAGAGCTCTGTCTTTCCAATGGCTACCAAATTTATAATACTTGGACAGGATTCAGATCCAAATCACAGCCTCAAGAGCTGATATTGGCAATGAAACTATATTTAGAGGGAGATTCTATCCAATTTCTTCTCTGACTGAGATGGTTAGAAGTTGGAATTCATCCAAAGGAGGTCTCGAGTTAGAAACTCGCCAGGAGTAATACCAAAAAGAAAAGAAGAGTGGGATATCTCTTGCATTTTGACCCTTTGTTTTGCTAATATTACAGGGTGCCCGGAGTTTAGGGGAAACTAAGATGAAAGATTGAATCTAGATTATGTTGGTTGTCCTAATTAATAATGTTGTAAGAGCATAATCATGTGTTGTTACTTTGTTAGTCATACATAGGATGAGACAGGAATTAGGAGCAACTTGATGGATGAGCGTTGAGTGCTGTTGACTATATGCTACATGTCGTTGAATCTGTGCTAACTTGTCATTTATTAGGTTTGCAATGTGAAGAATGGCATAAATTTTCTATTTGAATATTCTGTTCTGGCACTTATTTTTCCTTTTTTTTGGGTGAAAACACTTATTTTTCCTTTAAACATTCAAAAAATGCATGAAAAAAGAATTTCATTTTCTATGTTACTTTCATTCTCAAAATGTAACTTGTTCTTTTTTTTGGCCAAAAATGTAACTTGTTTTTTCCTACTTAATTGTGCCAACATCAATTATAGCAAGTGTACCCATTATCTTTGGTATTCTAAGATTTCTGGAGATGGCTCAAGGAGGATTTTGAAAGATCAAGTTTTTTCCACCAAAAAAGAAAAAGAAAGATTGGGTATTGAATCCTCTTGTTAACCCATTATTTTGTCCCATTACTAACAAATCAAAATTTGGGCCTCAAAAACCTGCAGCACATACAAATTTACTTTCTCAAGTCTAGCCCATGGCTTTGGCCTTTGGACTCAGTCTCAGACTGTTTCTTCTTCGCCTGCCAGCCTTGGAAACTTGAAAGCTTCATTGAGGAATTAAATTTGGAAAATGGAAAAGAAGAATTGCCAATTCTTTCCCCTTACAAATTGAAAAATCAAACAAACAAACCATTTGCCAACATCATTTCTTCTGTTTGTAACCCTATTCACTTTTTTTTGTTTAGTTTCATTTTTGTCAATGCAACAATATAAAGTATGAACAACTCTGCTTTATACTACAATTGAAATAGAAAATTGAAAAGGAAAATCTGTCTTGTGCATATTCAAATCTCCAGGTACCGCGCTGATACCTCTCAAACTTTTTCACCTTTATGTGCAATGCCAGCAAAGTCATGGAAGTAAAGCAGACATAATTTAGCTTTAGCCCCAATTTATTATAAGTATATATATGTGTTCTGAACTTGCTTTGTTTCTCCATGAAAAAGGTGACAAGTTTTCCTATTTCCCATGCATATTCACATCCTTTCTTTACCCTTTCCCTATGATCTTGTCTAATCATCACTATTCATCTTCAACTGCTGTACAATTTCACTGATCTCTCTAACAACTCAGCGTTATTGCCTGGAACTTCCTTGACCCTTGATCCATTTTTGTATATTTTGAAGGCTGGAATGGAGCTTACTGCCTCTGACTTTGCCAAGTAAGGATGATCTTCTACCTCCACCTGACAATGTCAACCAAACAATTTAGATATATTGAGACATAATTTAGAATTCCAGTATTTTAATGATGATGTTGTTAATGTAGTAGTTGTTATCAAGATATGAAGATAAGACTCTGGTGGGAAAAGAATTGAAAAATGAACCTTGAGGAAGTTGACAGATGGGAATCTCTTGCACACTTGCTCCATTAGCTGCAGAACTTGCTTGTGGTTTGCTTTGTTGCAGAAAAGTACCACTGTCATCCCTGTCAATATGGTATTAAAAGGTTATAAATGATTCCTTTGGGAGAAAATTACTATAATTTGCCTGACAAGTGACTGCTTAATTACCAGGTGAGGTTACAAAGTGCCTAAACCGCTCATTGCTAGAGATCAGAACCAAATTTGATCCAAACTTCATGTCCTTAATATCTTCGCCGCGCTGCTTCTTGATCTGGACCTGAGCCTCAAACAAAGCCCTTGCTACCTCTTCATCTCCTGGGGTTTCCCTTATCAACATTTCATAATCCTGAATTGCAGCTTCCCATCTTTCCAGCTGTTTATGAACCAGAAAGAAACAGTAATGAGTAATTGGACAAGAAAATTGAAAACAGCAAATTTGGACTCTTGAATGGGAATTGTTTACCTTAGCATTGCAATCAGCTCTCCTTAGCCTTGCCTTGCTATAAGAAGGTTGCACATTCAGAGCAGCTGTGCAATCTTCAATGGCCTTTTCAAATTGGCCAAGCTTAGACCTACATGCGGCTCGGTTGCATAGCAGAACTGAATTGTATGGATCATACTCTAGTCCTTCACCATATACATTGCAAGCCTCTAAGAATTTTGATGCCTTGAAGAGTAAGTTACCACTCGTTCGAGCTGACGATACTGCTCTAGTCCTCTTCACCACCAGGCCTATTTCCTTGTTGCCTGGATCAAGTCTAGCTGCATGCTGAGCTGCTGATTCAGCATCTTCTAGCCTATTACATCAGATTAAGTCCTCTGTTAGTTTTTCAATTAAAATAATCTGAAGGGCATGTGGTTCTAGGAAATAGTTATTTAAATGACATTTTTCACATTTTTCTTATCTTCAAAATGAAGCAATCATTTATAATATTCTCATTTATACAGATAAGTCAGATGTTTTATTAAGTTTGTGACAGAAACAAATGAATCAGATTACCCCTGCTTTTCAATGCTAGTAAAATCTAAATTGCAAAGATTGAAACATGTTTTAAAATCTGCAAAGACTCGAATTATAGAGATTTCTTGGTACTTATGCTGACCTGCCAGAAACCATGTAGACTTGTGCCCTGATCATCAAAAGATAAGCACTAACAGTCAAGCCAAAAAAGTTAATACAAGACTCCATGGCAAAATTTGGTCCTTTCATGTAGGCTGCATAGGCCTCTTGATGTCTTTGGAGCTTCAGAAAAGCCTCTGTTTGTAATGCATAGACCTGGTTTATATTACAGAATAAAAAAAGGACCATAAGCAAACATTTTAAGAAACCACATGCAGCAAATAGCATGATTAAACTATAAAGAAAGCTAACCTCAGGTGCAGAGTCAACTCCAGAGTTTATTGCACATTGAGTCTCCCTAAGTAAAGCATTCCATTCATTTGATTTTCGAGCATCATTGCATCGTTTAAGGCGTTGTTTTAGAGCCTCAGCTTCAGCAAAATCATTGGAGTCAGCAATATTGCCAGCATGTTTGTAGTGATACAGGGCTTGTTCTGCTTCTCCCAACCTGCATGGCAAAATTCAGAATTCAGACAATCATATGTAAGAGATTTGCAACTTTACAACCAGTAAAATGAATCCAAAAATTTTCATAGGATGAAAGTAAGCAAAATTTGACATAAGTCTAATGGAATATTATTACCTGAGAAAAATTGTTGCCAAACGGTGATGGGCTCTGGCATAAGTGGGATGAAGCTGAATAGCGGCTTTGCACTCAACCACGGCTTCCAAAAGGCGGCCTAAACCTAACAATGCAGCGCTCTTATTGCACCTATATGTTGCCTGCTTTGAATCAAGGGAAATTGCTTTTTCATATAAAGTCAATGCCTCTTCAAATCTTCCCTGTTTGTAAGCCACATTCCCCATATTCTTCAATGCCTCAGGATCCGTTTTACTCATTTGACCATGGAAAAGTTTGAACTCATCACTAGGCTGCCTAACAATATTGCCCATAACAGCACCACCATGCTTCCCAAGGCTACTTTTTCTGGCTATGGAATTGGAGCCTCCCTCTTGAACATTCTGATAAAAATCATCCACAGCTTTAATGGTTGCATTAAGACTATTGTTCGCCATAGCACTCCCAGTTCCGAACTGTCTCAAGTTTCCCAATTGGCCTGCTACCATTATATTGCTGGAAGTGGCTCGAATCAGAGTTTTTCCATTGTTTAATTCTTTCTGTAATTTTCGTTCACCTTTTGAGTCAGGCGTTTGGGACTGATCTCTTGTTTGGCTTGAACTAGAAGACGACGACGTGGAGCTCCTCCCGGCGTCAGAAACTCTTCTGTTGTCTTTTCTCTGGTGAGGAATTGAAGTTGAATACCGGGGTGGCAGCGACATGTCAGGCTTCCTGCTGGTTGGTTTCAGAACAGTTGTAGCCATGTTTGAGGAATCCATCAGGACATTATTACGTTTCTTCCTGGAATCATCGGTCGAAGGCTTTTTAGCAGGGAGTGCCGGAAGGGATGATTTTCTGGACCAACGCTGGAAAAGTCCTCCCACACCACACCCCAATTCCTCCCCTACTGAATACTTTGTCATTTTTTTTGGGCAAAATTCTTTTCTTTTTTTCCTTCCTGAGAGGCACAGTTGATCACCTCTTAAAGATAAGAGATTGAATTAGTCTCAAGCCAAAGAATTTGTCAACAGAAAAAGGGTATCAAAACAAAATTTTCTTAAATATATAGTATTACTAACCACTATGTATGTACCAGGAAAAAAAAAGAATATAAATCAAAGAATTGAAGAATAAACAATGGAAAGAACACAAGAAAAATAGAAATAAAGATGGCTTGAAAGCGAAGGGATTCAATGTAACAGGCTCACTCCTGGAACATGTATTTATATCAATTTTTCAAGCCCCCTGGCCTAGAGTGGCTTCCAAGAAACCAACTTTTATCTTTATAGGATACTGAGAAACAGAGATAGAAGAAGGAAGTTAGACATTTAATTTTTTTTTTTTTTTTAAAGAAGAAACAAAAGAAGATGTATAAATAGAGAAATGCATTTTGCCCGTGAAAGATTTCTAAATTATTTTCTGCAAATCATTTTCTTCTGTATCTAATGACCAAATAATTAAAAACAAATGAAAGGAAAGCAAAAAGAATGTTTTTGTTTAGTAGTTAGCAAAATTATTGTGATTTGACGAAATGAAAGGAAGAATTTCTAAACAATACAATGCGTGTGGCCCCCCTGCAGATATAATATACAGGGGTTGGGTTGCTAAGGTTCGTTTATTAGGTAGTAATTACCAAATTTAATCAATGATCAATTTCCTAGCAAGTGCCCTTAATATTTGTTTTTAAATATTAATATTTAATATTTTCTTCTGATTATATTAATCTTTCTGAATTTGTCATATTTATTTTAGGAAATTAAATTTGTCATTTTAAATCTAAATCGAAACCCATTTGCATATACCTTAACCTATAAACTTTAGCCCCATGAAAAAGAATTAGACTAAGACTTAGACCAGCGCGATCAATCAAGGGGCATAGGGAAAAATACAAGAGATTAAGCGGTCATATATTCGTTTTAAAAAAGAGAAAAGAGTCATTATACCCTGTACTTTATTTGTTGTTAAATCAATAATAATCAACATAGCTGTCTTTTCATAGGCATTGTTTAGTTCAAACAGGGGAAATTGGCAGTATGGCTATGAAATTGGCACGATTTTAATTAATGGATTCATATTCAAGGAATCAAGCCTAAAATTTGGTGGCTCATTCATCAAACATTTGTCAAATACAGAGTGAGTTAAAGACGGCTAACTCAGGGAGTATTAGGTTAGGCCAAAGAATTGAATCCCATCAAATGAATGATTAGTATAATTATGAAATTAAGCCAAATTAGCCGGATGCTTTGGTTGAACCAAATTTTTAATTCTTCTCTTCTGTTGTAACTTGTAACCATTTCTTTTGACAAGGGGTTGGTACAGCAGTTGGTAATTTGCACTTGTCTTGTCGTTTTATGTTATAACAATGTGTTTTAAGACATTCAAGCAACCTAAAGATTGAGGAAGACTTATCTGTCTGTGGCTAAGCGGCCGTACAATATTTTTCTGCTAAATATTAGTCGGTGTCGGCCTCTATACAATTCACATTGTTATTCAATTCATTGCCATACCCACCACCTTCGGGCGGCAAAGCTTGAAATTTTTGAGCACCGAATCAACAAATTATGAGAAGCTTTATTTCCTTGTCTCTTTTGGTTCAAGACATGTTGAAAATGAAATGTGAAACATCAGTCAAAGGATATAAGAAATTAATAATTCAGTCAGAAGTTCCACTATATTATTGACATGAAAAACTTGTGAGGAACAATTAAAATGATTCGAAACTATAAAAATTATTAAGGAATTTGATTAAAGGAGGAGCCCGAAAACATAAAAATGTGACTATATTATATGGTTTTAAAGTCTAGAGGAATGTCTTATTGACATGGCAATGAATCTTTGAATATCAGTAGGATGCAATCGTTTGGCTGGGGTTTCTCACACTTTTGCAACTTTGGGTTTTGATTAAAACAGCTTGAAAAGTTGAGCAAAGCAAAGAATACACCAAATCTTGTTGGAATATCTAAAGTTTTATGAACTTTTGTTTTTAGTTGGTAAAACATCAGATAAAAGCATTGATAGATTCAGATTTTGAGTTAGAAAGTGTTGACTGACTGAGATGAAAATGAAATGTTGCAATATTTATTTATTGGTTCTTATTGTAACTCATAAATCTCTGGAGTTTAACCCATGCTTCAATTAGCCGACAATAGAGAAAATTTTGAACTCATTGGAT
Organism: Corchorus olitorius; assembly: GCA_001974825.2. Classification (NCBI taxonomy): domain Eukaryota; kingdom Viridiplantae; phylum Streptophyta; class Magnoliopsida; order Malvales; family Malvaceae; genus Corchorus; species Corchorus olitorius. The sequence continues at coordinate 7,446 of AWUE01016085.1, read as the reverse complement.
TGGCAAGACATATTGGGCTGGAAACCTTCTAAAAGTGGTAGTCATTACTAAAATCCTGAGGGAATCATGATTTCTGTCTTCGCTAAAAGCTCAAAAAAGTGGTCAAAAGTTTACACCTAATACGGAAAAATCGAATCTATATCAGCACTTTCCATCCCCTGTTGGGTCTCTGCATCTGCAAGATTTGGAAACAAAGCCAATTTTGATGTGCCCAAAACTAAAGCAGATCACATCATCACAGCAGAAAAAAAAAACAAAAAAAATTGTGCAAGCTCTTAATTAAATGAGGTTCATGGTTTCATGCCACTTGGACCTCCCAGGGTGGAATATTGTTGGTAGCTTGAATATCCACGTTTGCCATTGCATATTCATAAATCCGGCCAACCATCATTAAAGAATTAGGATTTAGACATTAGCTTCTTGGTTTGAATGCACAAATTCATATACCAATGAATAAGATGTGTAAGGCGGGTTGGATTAAGTAATAAATGACTCGTTCTAAGTAGATATAAAGTTCGAGACCTGGTGTACGTAGTTATTCTGTTTTTTGAAATGATTACGTTCAATTTATTTTTTCGGCTGTCAATTAGTATATTAAAATTTCATACTTATACCAATCAAATACGTGTCGAATATGAATACTTTGAAAACAAATAAGAGTCACGTTGATATAACTTATTACTAGTATATAACATCAAAACAAACAGTGTATAGGTGACCCTTTCAAGTAATTAATGATTATATTGCATAGCTGAGGGAGTTAAGCCAAGCTATATACTCAATGAGTTTGGTCAATTTTCACATGCTTTTGCATCTCTATAATTGAATATTGAAAATGCAATGAAGGCAGGGGAATTTGCCAGATAAAAACTTGGTTACATCCAAGTGTTAGATGATTTGTTTATAGACCAGTCATGGATATGCCTTCTTTGTGGCGCAATCTAAATAGAATTGCACATGTGAATTTTGACTATTTCAAGCAAACTATCAAAAGGGCACCCTCCCCAGATCTTATATCGTATGGGATACTCAACTCTTCAAAACTATAATCTTCCCAACAATAAATAGTTAACACTATACAAATAGTACCCAAAAAAACAAAGGAGGTCGAAAAAGCAAACTTTGAATAGAAAATTACAAGCAGAATATTGATGCCAACTAATTGTGGGGTTCCTGCAGGGGCACATATCCTACATATTAAACAAAGTGCTCGACAGGATAATATAAGTAAATTTGTAGGGAGATGAAAGGATTGCTTTTTTTTGTTGGGGGTTTCGATCAAAGCCTTTTAATATTGTAATACCGGATTGGTTCCTCGTCGGTAAGACATGCAATGCAAGTCGTACCAAAGTAAAAGTCGGAAATTTCTTTTGTCAAAATCCATGAATAATAATATTCAATTTCCAATTGGAAAAAGCTTGGAATCTTCAATCAAAAGGAAAAAAAGACGAAGAAACTATAAGGAAACTATTGGGTATAGGTATAGCAAGCTACTTAGGCTTAAATTGCAAGACTGTGTATAAGGAGTAAAAAGTAGAACAAATTTTCTGGAAAGATTTGGCACATGAAAATTTGGGGTGAGACAGGGCTTGGAGTTGGAGACTCTTGAGAGTAAAGGCTGCTTAAGGATTAGAGAGAAAAAGTGAGAGTGAGACGTAGAGGGAGGGACTGAAAAGGAGTTGCACGTGGGATTTTACGTAAAGAAGAAAGGTGGGTACGTGATCCAAAGATTTTCAAGGAATACCCAAAATTATAAACTTCACCCAAAAGCATGGGAATTGGCCATTGGGAGGCCCTTATTTCCTCCTCAACTTGCTTCACATTGGGATCACCTTCAACAAGACATTCTGGGCCTTTTCACTTCCCTCTATATCCAGTTTGTTCCAGTTCACAAGATCATACTACCTTAACTAATCAAATCACAAACATTTTCTTATAGTACAAAACATGCATAATCCTCCAATAATTCTTCTTCTATAATAATATATCATAACTTGGAAGCCACATATAGTCCCCCAGATGTATTTTTTTAAGGTCAAACCGCAGGTATTCGTATTTGTTTAACGGTCTATAACTAATCTTATTCGACTCTGGCCAACCTACATACTATATGGTTAAAACTCTCCCGACAATAATGGATTTCATAAGTCACAAGACTCGAACCTCAAACTTTACTTAATAGTAACAAACGCTAACCATTTATTGATGTCCACAAGATCAACCATTACTAATATGCATTAATGATTCTATTTAGTTGACTAATTAATACCTTATCCAACAGGGCAAGCTTGGGATTTGTTCTTCCATATCCATTATACGGTGCCATGTGAAGAATTGGGAACCCATGGCGGCACTTCATGTTGAAAGATTAAGTTCCAAGCCATGTCCATATCTGCAAATCATATATGACATAACATGATAATAAGCCCGTGATATTAGGTAGCTGTCTGTCAAAACGTATTTCAGAGCCATCCAAATCCAATAAGCAGGGTCATAGCTAGCTTGCTAGCCTTAAAGGCCATATAAAAAAAATATATATAGTACCATATATTAGCCTAATTATATCTCTTTCTTTCTCTTTTTCTATGTCTAATTGCATTCAAAGGAATCTAGATCAGTGATAGAAACCTAACCTACAAGCTTATAAGAAGCATATAAGCTTTAAAGCCAGAGAGTGAAAGAGACAGTTAATGGTATTCAACCATCCCATCAATCTGAGCTTGTCCTATCTTAAAGATCCCATGTTTATTGATTAGATTCCATTGCCAAAGCCAATGGCTGCCTATATCAGGTAACCAAGAAGTAGGGATGAAGTGGAACAATCAACATAAAAACAAGTATAATCTCAATCCTGTTGATAAGCCAGTTGTCTTGTTGGTTTTAGCACATAAATAACAAAGCTCATTTTGTAATCTGTGACTGTGATCTTCTGATACTGAAAAAAGAATACTTCTAATATAATAAAGAAGACATGTGAATGAATTATAACTAAACAAGTGATTTATCAGAAAGATGATGACAGCAGGGAAGGAGTAGAAGTAATGTGTAATGTAACGTAGGTTCTTAGAACTCATTTTAAGCACATTTATTTTGGTTTCTTTCAACTCAATCAAGTCAAGACTACATCAATCATAACCTTACTACTCAAAATGTTAAAACCAACCATGTGCCTGCATCTTTGAGATTTCTCTTCAGCCACTGTGCTTCAACATGATAAGATTGTGCACAGCACCAACTCAGAAAGTACATTGAGCAAAATAAATACTATTGGATGAGGCAATTGTAACTCTAATAAACAGTTTCTTTCTAGCTAACAAACAACAGAAGGGAAAGTGATCAGATTTAGGCCTTTGCTCAAGAATCATAATGGCAAAGTATGCATTACAACGGTAGTAAATCTGGGTTATACTTATTTGATGAAACAAACATGAGAAAATCCCCTGTTGAAGCAGGGTACATGATTCATGCTTGTCAAAAAAGGTGAACTTATTGCAGGTGTGACAGGACAATAACATGGAATTAATAATACAGCAATAAATTTTGTAGAACATGAGAAGCCAATAATTTGAAGCAACTATTTCTTCCTAGTTTTCCTTGCAAGGAAACAAAAGCAATAACACTAAGGTGGTGTTTGGTTCAGGGTATCAAGTGAGAATGTGGGAACCAATGTGTTGTTGGGAATGTTATATTCCTTAGTTTGGCTCAAGGGATCAGATTCCCAATGGGAATGACATTCCCAATACATTTCCATTCAAGTGAAAATATTAGTGGGTATGTCATTCCCACTTAGACCCGAGTAATCTCATATTCCTACTACATTCCCATTTCTTTCATTTTAAACTTCTTTTATTGCTCTCATTTATTTTATTTTTTGGACAGCCCTACCCTTGACTTTCATCTAAACTACAAAGAAACCAAAACCCAAAATATAAAAACTGATTTAATCATTTTCGTTATTTTCCCCCAAATCTTAGAAATTTCGAAACCTAAACCCTAATTTAATCTTATAAATATAATTAAATTATTAAGTAGCAGCAGCAATTTAAATCATATAAGTACAATTAAAATACCTTAAGTAGATGGGTCCTCTACTTGGTCGAGCCTTTTGGACGAGTCTTTATTTTACGTTGCCCGTTCCATTTTCATTACAAATTAATTAAACACTATATATGTATGAAATACTACTAGTAGTAAAATTAAATATGTACCAAAACAACTGTAAAAATGGCTCAAAAATGGCCAAAACAGTTTACTTTTTTTTTAAAATTTATGAATTTGGTATTTATTTTACAATCCAAAATGTTGTCTAACTCATTGAAATATTTATGTTAATATATTATGTTTATTATGTCTTTCAAAATGTAAGTATGGTTCTCTTCTCTATACTTAAACAAATTTAGGTAAAAGCAATTTTAGACAAATAAGGGTATTTTGATATTTTGATTAAACTGAGTGGGAATGTTCCAAGCCAACCAAACAAGGTAATCAAATATTCCCACTACTACAGGTGAACCAAACAAGATTTGTGTAAGATTATTGGTAATATTTTTTAATAGGGAATGAAGTGGGAATAGACCAAACACTACCTAACAATTATTCATCAAATTTCGACACAATTATTTTTACTAGCATATATGATATTTCTTAGGGATTCTTATTCTTGATTACTCCATCCTTATCAAAAGATTCATTATCAATTAGTATAAATTAGTAAATAATATAAAACTTACGGTAAAAATTCAGAAAAAAAATTTGGGTTGACACAGCTTGAACAAGGTTAACCGGTGTATATAAAAAAAAGAAAGAGAAAAATTGGGTTGGCTGGTTTGGATTGAAAGCAAAAGAGTCGACAGAACTGTAAACTTGGGGTTGGGATGTTAGAAGATTCGGTTCGCCGTTAGTGGAAGTTTAGGGTCGGAGCCCACGGCCCACCTTTCGTTATTCGGACTTTGGAAGAGAATATAAAGAGTACAAGAAATTAGGCCGAGGCCCACTGGGCTCATCGGAATTATCAGCATTTATATATACTAGACTCTAGTAACTAGAGTACTTACGTTACCGTTCTGTATTTGATTTGAGGACAAAGTAATAAGAGAAGTAAAGGAATGTATATATATTAATATATATACACACACGGATTGCTTGAACTAAATTGGGATTTCGGAGACTTGGAGGCTTTCAATTTAGTTCTTTTGGCCAAACAAGTTGGAGACTCATGCATAATCAGAACTCTCTATGTTTCAAATTGTTAAAAGCAAAATATTTTAACAATTCTTGTTTCCTACAAGCTAATTTAGGGACTAATCAATCTTTTATTTGGAGAAGTCTCTTGGCAGGTAGGAAGGTGTTAATTGAGGGTTCCAGATGGCGAATTGGATCGGGATTTTCAGTTAGAGTTTGGGGTGATAAGTGATTAATAAACCACCTACTTATTCTCCTCAACAAATTGATGGTGTTCTGCCAAATCAAATGCTAGTTGCTGACTTAATTCACCAAGCAGATCGGAGATGGCTAACAGACCGGTTACAAGAGCTTTTTGTGGATGACGATGTTGATCGAATTTTATGTATGCCTTTGCCGCTTGAATTTGAATCAGATAGCCTAATATGGAATTTTTCAACAGTTGGTGAATATTCGGTGAAATTGGGTTACTTTGTTGCTCGAAAGCTTCTTGGCTATGAAGAACTTCCACAAAGCCAAAGATCTGCCATTTGCGTATGGTATGGCAATCCCAGGTACTTCCTAAAATAAATATTTCATATGGAGATTGATTTGGAATATTTTGCCTGGGAAATCTAATTTAACATACAAAGGAGTTGATATTGAGGAAAACTGTAATGTTTGCTCTGAGATGGAATCTTCATTATTTCATGTTTTCTTTCAATGCCGATTTTCTATACAAGTATGGAGAGCTAAATTTCCTTGGATGGCTGAATTTTTGGAAACTGCACAAGATCATGGTCAATTTTGGCGGAATCTATTTTTAAAAGCTATTGAAATGGACTCACTATATTTACTGTTCATCACTCTATGGCTAATTTGGTACAACCGAAACAAATGGTGTTTTTGATTCCAGATGTTTATTGCCCAGTGCTTTGATCAATCGAGCTTTACAATTTCTACCGACTTCAAGTCCCACTGTTGCTTCCAACCATTTTGCAGCCACTAGTAGTTGGACTCCTCCTCCATCAAGTGTGTTGTGTTTAAACACCGACGCATCATTTGTTCAAGGAACTTGTCATTCAAACCTTGGAGCAGTTATTAGAGATTCGTCAGGTGTCATCATTTGTTCGGCAATCAAACATGATTCCCATACTAGTTCTGCTTTTCATGCTGAGGTACTTGGGATTCATTTTGGCTTGCAAACTGCTCTTCGCTGTAATGTGGACAATCTTGTGGTGCAAACTGATTGTTTACTAGCAGTACAGGAGATCAAGAAAGGATCCAATTCGAGATGGGAGTCGACCTGCTTAATCTCTGAAATAAATCATCTTGCTTCTTTGTTTTCCTAGTGTTCTCAATCATATTAAGCGTACATTAATTCTAATGTTCTAGCGCATAGATTAGCACAACAAGATTATGGTGTAAGTGTTAACTATATTTGGTATGAAGTTCTATCTCCATGTGTTTGTAATCCTGATAGTTGATATAATCCATCTACTATTATTTTCACTAAAAAAAAAAAAATGCTGCCGACGGTTCAATTATGTTGCAAGAAGAAAACAAAGGCTTAAACTCGCAAGATTACAACGATAGCCTTGGCTTAATAATTGCCAAATTGACTTTGTTTTTATAAAATGAAGAAAGGTATATTGAGAAAAGTATAAATTGACTTCTAAAATGTCTTAAGATTTTGGGTTCTTTGTTTAAATGTCAATGGGTTAATCAAAGATTTCATTGATGCTTTTGTGTGAAAAATTTGGTAAGTTCACTAAAATAACCTGGAAAGTAATAGAAGTTATTTAAAATGTGACACTGGCAATTTGGCAACATCATCAAAAAGCAACAGGTAACAAAACCAAATTAGATTCAACAAAACATCTCGGTTTAAAAAGATGTGGTTTTTTCTGGTAATGTTTATATATATTTCTGACTTTAGTCTCCACCATAGGAGAATTGACCTCATTTAATTTTTCATTATCATCATAGTCATTTTTTCTGCCTCCCCATCATTGAGAGCATGTGTTAAGTATCAAAGTTTCCAAATTTAATTCATTATAAATGTTATATAGTAGCTTGTTAAAAGTTTAAAACAAGAATCCCACGTTATTGATCAAGTGTATTATATAGACTCATCTATAACTAAGGTATCTTGTGATACCAATACCTAGCCCAATTTTTATATAGTCAAACTCCGGACACTTGGGCCTTTAAAAGATTTCCTAAGTGAAAGTTTTTAAATTTTAAGTTTTTTAATAAATTCGTTTTTATCATGATAATTATCTG
>AWUE01016084.1:0-11211 GCA_001974825.2 Corchorus olitorius | reverse complement strand
TATATATATATATATATATATATATATATATATTCTATAAGAGAATCATAGAAAGCATGAGAGAGAATGCTTATGTGTATGCTTATGTGGATAGGCTATTCACATAACATGTAGGATTTTTCCTTGATTTTAGGTACTAACAAATACCAAGTAATTTTATTCAAACAATTATTTCAATTTAAATATTAAAGTCCATTTAAAAAATTTGAATTCAAAATATATAAATTTAAATTTATTTTTATTTTTAATTTTAACTAGATGAGAATTCAAAAGATATTTAAATTTGAATTTTTTTCATCTATCTCGGAAAAAAAATAGTTATTTCAAAAAATATAATCAACTCATATTAATTTATAAAATTGATGCTAACAAGAAACAAAAATTATCCATTTATTTATAAATATCTAAACCGTAATAAAAAAAAAAGAAATACTACAATAAGCTCAAAATCTGTTTTTAATCAAGTTTTTTGTTGAAATCATATAAATCAACGTAAGAAATATTTCAATATAGTTTCCAAACTCTCATAGTAGTTTTTACTTTTTAGATTACTCAAGCAACAAACCCAATAAATGTCAACATATATATTTATATATATATATATATTCATACAACAAAATGGATAAATTCAAAAGTTTTTTTTAAATTAATCTTTTTGCTATTATATATTTTATATATATGTAATCTACATGCATAACCAGAGCCATTATTATAATTTTAACTAATTTTTTTTATAAAAATACTATGTTCATTATCCACTCAATTCAAATTTAAGGATATTTAAATATTTGATTAAGTTGGTGATTTTCAAAATCAAGTTTCATTAGATCGTAACTTTCATTCAAAATGACGAGGGAAAATTCATTTAATATTGGGTAATGAAACGCTTTTGTAAATATTTATATATGTTTTTTTTATTTACTCATATATATCGGTACTTGCTATACATTCCAATTTTACATAGACTTCATAAGACTTTGTCTATTCTTAAATAATTTGTTCCCATATTTCCACTTTTTTTGTTTTGAAGTTTACATCCATACTTCATGATCATAAAAACAACATTCTACCCAAGACATGTAATTGTTAAATATTTAACATTATTTACTTCAGGTATGTGATTTTTGTTTTACTTAATAAACAATTTTTAATATTTCTAAGTTCACTATTTGGACATTTTAAATTTCTTTTATATTTGTTCTTTATCAAAAGTTTGTACTTTATAGTTATGCCTCTTAATTAAATTTTACTCCGATTTTCTAAATTATACATATGATTTATTAGTCATACTATATTTTTTTTCTTGGAAAAATTAAAATTTTTTATGCTTTCAATAAAAAGAAAAGAAAAGGTGGAATTTGGATTATGTTAGAAGGATTAATTCTGTATATATAGTATTTCTTTGTCATTGAAACTATATCAGCTCTCAATTAAGTAATGAGATGGACAAAGAATTTCTATTGTACTTCTGCATAAGAGGAGATGCACAAAAATGAATTCTAGCAAATTAGGTTTTCCTCTAATCGGTCTTTAATTATGTTGAGAGTAGATTAAACAATTTCAAAACTGTTTTCTTGGATGTGAGCTGAGGTATTGTTTTTTTTTATTTAACTCATGAAAGCATACAATATTCTTGAAAAAAAATGCATTCCCTCCCTAAACTTTACATTTTCATTTAAAATACTCTGAACTATATGCAATTCATTTTATGAGATCATTTTTGGACTTAATCAAGAATAAACAACTTATTAAAAAAAGATTCATTTAATAAATTATCTAAATCGAATTAAATTGTTTTTATTATATATATGCATAAATTTTGTTAACACATAATTTGTAAATTTTATCTCTGTTATACTCAACTATATTTTTTAAGTAGATATACATAATTAATTTAATTCCCATAAATATATAACTTCATGATCGTAATACACACATATATATATATATATACTTAATTTGTAATGTTACCAAGAATTTTAATTCATACTCTATCATTTATTTATATGTATATATGTATTTTAAAAAATTTTAATATACATTATTTTCTCAAAAATTTATTATTTATGATATATATAATCATCAGCCCATGCAATCGCACGGGTCACAAACTAATTAAAAGGATTAGAAATTATTGCACGGGTCACAAACTAGTTAAAAGGATTAGAAATTATTTATTGATCTGAACTGTTACCTAATTAAAAGGATTAGGAAGTTATTCATTTTGAATAAAACAGTTTATTGGTTCAAGATAACCATTTATTTATAAATACTGAACTTCTCCATGTTTATTTATCACGTTTTCTTCTCCCCCAAAACTGTTCTCTTCCATATATACTTGCAATCTTACGTGTTCTTCACATCTCAAAGCCTGTTCTTATTCTTTCTATTTTTTCAAAATTTCCTAACAATATCAGTTTCATATTAACTGCATGCTGTACTTAAATACACTAATAACTTCCTGAAATTGAATTGAAGTTTCTGATTATCACCCTCAATTAATTAATTAGCTAAACAATTCCCTCAAAAAAATTAGTAATTAGCTAAACAAGCTTAGGGACTTAATTAAGAAACCCGAGGGAATATCGACTTACTAGGTTTACCTGTCTGATTGATTTCAAGACTCAGAAAGTAGCTCTGAAGATTATTAACCAAAATATGAAAAATTATTATGCAATCAATCCTTGATGATGTGCAGCATTCGTAGCTTCTTATAAGCCAGATATAATGTGTACCATAGTAGTACAACTACAGTATTATTATTATAACGCGCTTTGACATTAAATCCCACTTTCAAAAGATTGGCTTTAGCAACAAAAAGAGAAAAAAAAAGAAGTAAAATAGAAGTAGTACTATTTTTATAGGTAAATTTTATTTAAAATGTGCAACTTTTGCTGAAGAATATGGATTTGTTAATGTTATCGTCTGATATATAAGGAGGTGGGGCTTGCCGGCTTGGCATTATTAAAGTTATTAAATTAATTAATTAATAAGGTGTTGAAGGATCCAAACTTGCAGGCTGAGTTTTGAAGATGTTTATGATTTGTTTTAACTTCAACTTTATTATTTTTTTTGGTAAAAACTTCAACTTTAATTTTAAGATACTGTTTTAAAGATTAAAATTATAAAATTAAATTAGTAATTTTTTATATTGTTGCTTAGCTGATTAATTCAATTTAAGTGGATTTTGGTATCTGGAAAAATAATTGGAGAAATGTCATATTGGGGTGAAATCTGAATCAGAACTCAGAAGATATATATAAGGAATGGCTGCTGCCTGCCAGCTCAAGTGGGAATATTCTTGTGGCTTTGGGGATCCCAAAATTGTTCAAAGATGGGGAAGGGAAGGGAGGAGCAAAAGTTGCCGCGTAAGATCCTTCCTGAAATCAATGTGTGCGTGGCAGTTGGATGCCAATTGCGTCGCCACTCGCAAGATCGCAATTCGCACACTACTCCTTGATACTTTTTCTATCTTTTAAATCTCAAATAGATAAGAAATTGGCCTCTAACCGTTAAAGAAGCTTAAATAAATCAATTCTGTTAATACAAATAGAGCGTGAGTTACACCGTAGAAAAAATTGCATGGACAAATATATTTTACTTTTATAATTATGATGTCGTCGCTTCTGGTGGCAACATCCAAAACGCCGCTATTCTTTTTTTTTTGTCAAAAACGCCGCTATTTGAAAACACCCCTATATGCAAAAAAAAAAAACCCTACATCAACGTTTTATAATAGTGATTATATATTGGTTTGGGGCCAGCAAAGATTGAAGAACCACAAAACCAATTAATTCGATTGATCTCTCTTTATATGTACAAGTCCTCTGCTTTGAAACCTTCCGGGCAAAAAAAAAAAAAATTCTTTGAAATCTAGTAGAACAAGAGTCTCCGGGAGCCTTCTCCCTTCTATCTCTTCGGTACTTTGATTTCTCTTCACATCTGAAAACAAGAAGAAAAAGGCTTTATCAAGATAGCAGATTCAGGTTCCAACAGTAAACGATCTCATCTTTCCTTTAGGTTTTCATGTTTGAAAAGGTTGGAAGGATGCATCTATTAAAGGATTACTTGTATGTCATATTTATTTTTGGATTGCATGTTTCAAAAGAGCTTTAAAGGATGCATTTTAATTTTCTCTCACTAACCTTGTCGAAAGAAAACCACAGAAGGTAAAGATCTCATCTTTAGTTTTGGAATTCATGTTTTAAAACCTCTGAAGGATTCATCTATTAAAGGATTACCTATGTTAGGGTTACCTATGCATCTACTGGTTGTAAATAAAACATGAGTTAAGAAATTTACGTCTAAGTGCGTCCGCGTCCCCTCCAGCCTCCTCGTCCCCTACCGTGTCTGTGTCCCCTACCGCGTTTAGCGGGGCCAGAGGCGGGAGCAGCGGCTGCTGCGGCGGCCATCATTACCTGAAATCATAAAATGAAATCGTGCTTTAATTAGATTTTCCCCATTTTAATACACTGAATAATTGGTAATAATGATTCAGGATTATTAAGCATTGCAACTCCCTAGCTTCTCTGTTTCTCTTTATATTAAGTATTAGTGTTTTTGTATTTCATATTTGCTTGTAAACATAGGAAGAAAATCAAAGGAGACCTGCCAATGACTCATAGAAGCAGTAAAACTAAATCACCAACTATTTTCATGTTGTTCTTTACATTATTCACATTGCAAAAAGAAACAAAGAATAATGAGATGAATCCTTTAGTTGAAAGAACTTTTAGAGTTAAAACTAATTTATGAGGCTCTTAAAATTTCCCTATCTCTCTCTCTTTCTCTCTCTCTCTCTCTCTCTCTCTCTATCTATCTATCTATCTATCTATATATATATATATATTGTTCACAATCATGCCGAATTTCAGCATTCTATACAATTCAAAATCCTTTTTAAATTCTAATCAAATATGTTAAAAAACTGAATTATAAATTAAGGAATAAATCTAATTAACATGCATAAATTGATGTTCATAGATCCAGTTAGTCTAGCCATGGAATAAAGATCGGAACCTCTGTAAATAAAAAAATAAAAAAATAAAAAATGAGAATAAAATTTTACTGCGCAGGTCTCCATGTGAATCACCGTGATTGATTTATAAATTAAGGAATAATTCTAATTAACATGCATTTATTGATGTTCAAAGATCCAGTCAGTCTAGCCATGGAATAAAGATTGAATCTCTGCAAATAAAAAATAAAAATGAGAATAAAATCTTATTGCGCAGGTCTCCATGTGAATCATTGACTCTTGAATGAAAGAGTCCAAGTCAGGCCGCAAATACTGCATCAGAATTCGGTCCCGAAAGGCGCCATCTCTCTGGATCTCTGGATCTTCGTCAAATATCTCTGGATCACTAACAAATCTCTGTGGAAAGACTCTGAAAACTGACAATATCAAAAGAGGACATTTTGTTACCCTTTATGATTATATATAAAGTACCTAATTATACATATAATAAAAAAATGAAATCTCTATGAACTACCATTTGGATCCTTTTCAATTCAATGGAATTCCAACAAAACCAACTATGTTAAGACCAAAATGGACATGAGAACAGTTGCAAAAATATTTATGAGGGGGGAGAAAAATTGGTTTTCTAGTAAATTCAAGTTCACTTTTTATTGTCTGGTATAGATATATACTAGTTGATGGGAAGTTTTAAATTGCTCATCTCTTTGTAATTTAAAGTGATTTTGGTGTTTAGTTGATTTGTCTTGACTTACTGTGAGTTGTAATTTTTGAATATATGATTTCCAAAGTTTACTGGTTGCTGGGAAGTTTTAAAACGCTTATCTCTTTGTAATTTATGCTTATTTCGAAAGTTGTGGTCCAAGAAGCTAGAAAATGGGGACAAAAATGGGAATTCCTAATTCGGGGCTTTTTTAATGTTCTTTATGTTTAGTGTTGTCTTGTTAAGTTGCGAGCTTTTAATACACTTAGCTAGATTGATGCTCGCGCCAAATGGCATGAGTTGTATATTTTTAATTTTGAAATTATTATATTTTATTTATTCTTTTGATTTTATGGAGTATATGATAGTTGAAAAAATAATTTAATACAAAGAAAGATTGATTTTATATTTATTATGTTGAATTTGAATAATTCGGAAAATTAGGATAAGACCAAAATCCGTTTAATCACTAAATATAAATATAAACGGATTAAGATTGTGAGCTTCAATAACTAAATATAATAGGATTGTGAATGCATTAAACATATTAACTTAGAGGATATGGATCATATCATCGTCCCAAATCCGTTTATATATAAACGGATTTGGATAGCATGATACCCGATGGATAATATCCGCCAACGCTCCGAGTCTGTCACGGATTGTAGTTTTACTATCGAAATTTGCTCGGTATCCACATATCACATTCAAAATCCGTCCTAAACAAATTCGGATGGATCGAATATCCACCTTTAAGATCCAAACGACAATTGTCCAATACACATAAAAGCCCAATTTTGTGTTTTTTAAAAAAAAAACTAACACGTGTCAAAAAAATTAGCATTGAATTAGGGACTCAATTTACTCTCCATATAATGGACATGTATCGAGCAAAATTTTTGAGCCGCGTGTCACTCCATAGTTGAGTGACATTGCATTTTAATTAAGGTTTGATGGTTCCTTTCATTAATTTGCTATGTTTTTCAACATTATTTTTAAAGGGTAAATAAAGCAATAAAAGAAGAGAAAATAAAATGAAAAATGGCAAGATACGTGGGAGACTCCATTTGTTTCATATTGAATATTCATCTTATTTTGAGATATTAAAAAATAATACACTTTTTGAAAGTGATAAATACTTTTCCCTATGATTACCATACTTCAAAAAAAAAAAACCCCAATCTTTTGTGATTTATATCAAACAAGTTAGGGAGTAGATAGTGTCCAGCAATAAAGGTGTCATAGAGGGGATTGCATCTTGGAAAGACTTGATAGAGCTGTTGCTAACCCCCAGTAGAGAACTGTCTTCCCTGAAGCCTCTGTCTTCCACCTTCGTAAGATGTACTCTAAGCATAACCCTTTATTGCTCTCCTTAGATAAAACTATTAACAATCGTGACCCTAGACCTTTTAGGTTTGAAACTTGCTGGTTGTCTCATCCAGAGTTTTTTTTGACTTGGTTAATTCTTGCTTGAATAGTCATGAGCCTTCTCTTAGTGCTAATATCATCAACTTCCAAAATGTGGTCTTTGCTTGGAACTCTGAAGTTTTTGGCAATATTTTCCAAAGGAAAAAAGATTACTTGTAATTGAAAGAAGTTTGGCTTGGGCCCCCTCTTCCTTCCTTTTAAACCCCCAAAAGGAGCTTTCTATTGAATTCCAAAACACTTTTAAGCAGGAGGAAAATCTGTGGAGGCTTGAGTCCAGAGTGGAGTGGATTGTGGATGGTGACAGGATCACCAGATATTTCCATACTTCAACCATTGTTCGAAGGAGAAGAAACAGAATCGAGGGCCTTAAGGATTCGGTTGGGAACTAGTGTTTTGATGAGGCTTTAATTGAAGATACCATTGTTAATCACTTTAGGAACCTCTACATCACCTCCTTTGATCACTATAGTGCCATTCTCCTCACCAATTGGCACCCTAGTGGCCATGTTATCTGTATTGATCAACATGATAGCCTCATTGCCTTGCCCACTCCTAAATAGATCTTTGAATGATTGTTTGGCATATAACCTCTCAAGGCCCCCGGGCCTGATGGCATCCATCCCATCTTTTTCAAAAGATGCTGGATTACGGTGAAGAATACTGTTTGCTTTGAGGTTATTGAGGTCTTTAGGACAACTACTGCCCTAATGAATCGAACAAGTACAAGTGCCTTTTATCCCTCATTCCCAAAACTAACTCCCCTGAGAATGTGAACCAGTTCAGACCTATTAGGTTGTGCAATACCACTTATAAGATTGTTAGCAAAATCATTGTCAATAGAATTAGACCTTTGCTAGATGATATTGTGAACCCTTTCCAGACCATTCTCATCCCTGGTAGAAAAGGCACTGATAATGTCATCTTAGTCCAAGAGGTTTGTCATTGCTTTCATAAGAAAAAAGGTAATATGGAAATATGTTAATTAAACTAGAGCTTGAAAAAGCTTATGATAAAATTGAGTGGAGTTTTATTTTTTGTTTTTTTAATTTCCCTCAACATCTTTTTAAACTTATTATGTCTTGCATTTGCTCCACTTCTTTTACGGTCTTAGTGAATGGTAAGAAAACCAATGAATTCATGCCTACTAGGGGAATTGTACAGGGAGGCCCCCTGTCTCCCTACATTTTTATTTTATGTATGGAATTTCTTGCCAACAAAATTAACCAAAAAGTCCAGGAGAAGAGTTGGAAGCGCATGAAGGTCACAAGAGGAGGAACCATTCTTTCCCATATTAAGTTTGCAAATGATCTGATTCTGTTGGGGCAGGCTTCTACTCAAAATTTTGAAGTTATTCGAGGGGTTCTTGATGAGTTTAGTAAAGCGTCTGGGCAAGTTATCAACAAATAGAAGCCAAGAGTCATTTTCTCCAAAAATACTGATGTGGTCTCCAGAAATAATATCACCCACTGCTTGGAGATTGAGAAGTCTAATCACGTTGGCAAGTATCTTGGCTTTGAGATAAGCCATAGAAAGCATAAAAAAGCCGATTGCCATCACATTTTGGAGAAAATTAGATCCAAACTGGCGGGATGGAAAATCAGATTTCTCTCAATGGCAGCTAGATCATTACTGGTCAAATCTGTTATTGGAGCCACATCAAGCTACTATATGCAAGCTATTAGACTTCCTGTTTCTGCCCTTAGTGAAATTATCAAAGTTAGCGAGAACTTCATCTAGGGAAGCAATGATAATAAAAGAAAAATTCATTGTATTAACTGGGAGACTGTTACTTCTGAGCCTGAGGTGGGAAGTTTGGGGCTTAGAACTGCCAAAAAGCTTAATGATGCTTATATGGCCAAACCAAGATGGGAAATGATCACTAATGACAAGGCTGTCTAGGTCAGAATTCTTAGGGAAAAATATCTTGGGCCACACAGTGCTAGGACTAATTGATCGCCGTCATCAAGCAGTCATAAAATAAAACCTAACAAACTCCAACTATATAGTAGTAAGGACAAGTCAGGGTCGATCCCACAAGGAAGAAACGAGGCTATTAACTAATCAAAACAACTAAGCGAACAAACACTTTAAAAACAACTGGGTAAAAGAAAGCAATAAAGTTGTCACAAAAGCAAAGAGTTCATATAATCTGGTGCTAAATAAAGAAAACAATAATCAAAGAAACAATACTTTCCTACTTATCCCCACCTAAGTATGAAATTAATCAAAATTACCAAGGATCACGGATCAACAAATTACCAATTAGGCAAAGCAAGTCCTTGACTAGAATAACATTACGAAAATTTACCTCACCCTAATATATATCAATCGTAAACTAACCGATACTTGGCCTTCCCAAATTAGCTCTTTTACCAATTATGAGTTTAATACTAGGCCTTCTTAAACTATGCAAAAGATAAATCATAAAGATCAATAAATATACCAAGCATATACTTATGATTACTAGGCATTCATCAAAGCAACAAGATCAAACTAATCCCAATTTAGTACCTTAGCTACTAGGCCTTCACTAAGATTACTTAATCTTACTACCAATTATTGAACTTAATTACTAGGCCTTCATCAAATCTAACATAACACTAGTTTAGTTGATTATCTCAATTAGGGACATGCAAAACCTAACAAGAAATCAACCAAGCATAATCAACAATCACATGGTTAGTAAGAAAACTTGCTTAAAAGGATTTAATCATTGAATCAACCAAATCAATCACACACCTCATAGATAAGACATATCAAGCATGCATATTTTAAAGAGATTATCATCAATTCATCAATCAATTGATAAAGAACATAAACACAAGATCTCACCATGGATAAAATCAATTAATTCATAAAAAGAGGTTTAAACTAGAAAAGTATCAAGAAAACTACTCACTCATGGTGGAAAACACCATGAGCGACACTTAGAATACAAGAAGATAAAGAAGTCAACAAGGAAAGGCAGCCCAAGGGGCGGCACACCTTGGGAGAAAACTCTCCAAGTCTTGATGTGATCATTACAAGTTATGAGACGTTATGATTTTCAAAAGCTAAGGGTTTCCATTTATAGGGGATTAGGACATACCAAACCCTTATAAGACTCAATAACAGCCCTAGACAGACCGTAATTAAGGTTAAGATAGACAACAAAAGATATAATCCTAATCTAACTAGGAACTACACTACTTGATCTCTAAGGTTAGGCTCTAATTGGAAGATGATCATCCTCTTTAATTCAGATCCAACATGGCCAATAGGAGTGTTCCACATCATCAATAGCAGCTGCAAATCCCGTCCATAAGGCCTCCAAGTCGGTTTAGGCACTTTCCTACATTGGTTAGGAATGCTGTCAAAACTGTCCAGAATATTTTGAGGGCAATTTCGTCATTTAACGACAAAGCCGGTCTTCGAGGTTAAAAGCAAAGTTGTAGATCTTGGAGTTAATTTTTCAACGCAACTTGAATTGCATTTTTCCTAACTCTAGATCAAAAGATATCAATTTTCTATTGAAACTGCACTTGTGAATCCTCTTTTAACTAGGATTTGGAATTTCTCCATAATCATTTATTTACTGCATCATAATTGCTGATTGAACTTGAAACTTCTTTTTGGGCTTTAAGACATCCGAATTGGGCCTAGAGAAATTAGATTTGCGTCTCCAAAGATTCGGGCTTCCTTCTGGGATTCATGGGCTCAAACGGGCCTGATGGGCCTACTAGGCCAAAATAGGGCAAAATCAGTAGTTTCTCCAAATTGATCCAAAATTGCTCCAAATCTTCATCTTCTTAAACAATAGCTCGAAATGGGTCTGAAATCACAAAGATAAGAGATATGAGGGTAAATAGACACTTACGACTACCAATACAAGGCAAAATCGCATAGAAAATAAGCACTAAATTAGGTCTTATCACTAATCAATTTGCCTTATGGAAGGGAATATGCAAAGGGGAGCATGTCCTTAACAAGGGGATCAAATGGACTGTTAAAATGGGGAACAAAGTTAACTTTTGGACTAACAATCAGACTAACTTCGGCCCCCTCAGAAATCTGGTGATTGGCCCCCTCAACAATCAGACTAACTTCGGCTCTCTCTCTCTCT